>JTDE01003249.1:0-31301 GCA_014338405.1 Paragonimus skrjabini miyazakii | reverse complement strand
GTTAGCTAATACATTTCTACAAACCGACACAAATGAATCGTTTTACGAAATCCTCACGCACCATATGAAGAGACGCGGTGAATTTAATGTTGAGTTGAGGGAATTTTTCAACAACTAGCATTGAATCACAATAATGCACAATACCGACTTACGTATTCGTTATATATCTTCGAATGATGGGTATACCCATCCAGTGTGACCTCGCGTTCGCACAATACAATCGAGTAACCTAGATGTTCGTGTACAAAAAACATTCGCGACTTTGCCTTAAAGTTCGAAAAACTGATCAATAACTCTAACCAAGCCCAAAAATGAGGCAAGTGAAAACTGTGTATGCTTCGAGTATATCAATCGGGAAGGGGAAAAAGAAACGATATCCGATAGACGTTCTAACCCAACATGAAGACCACGTAGCGCACATTAAGTGAGGTAATTGTGTGGGCAACGCAACCATTCGTCATAACATCTTTCGGAGAGCCCGGGATACGCGATCAGTTGCTCGACTAATCAGGTTGCACTCTTTGTGAAGATCTAGTCATTTGCTCGGCACGTCAGGTGAGTTTTTCAGCTCCTCAGATCGTATACTGAAGCTGTCAACAGTCCGATAAAACCGCGTGATGGTAAAGCAACGGCGCAGTCACAAAACATGAAGATCTTAGCTATTCCATTGAGCACAGTGAGCAGACGTCGTCTGCCCAGTTGGGGTCCTTGTTATCATCCACAGGGATGGTTGTAAAGGCTAGCCAGCAGGGCAGCCTGCCGCAATTAGTGGCAAGCCTGCATCCATAATACTTCATCCGATTTTTCCACTCTAAACAGTTTTATGCATATAACAATGACACACGGTTAGTCGACTTCTATATCACATAGCCTAGTGACTTATTTCTGTTCAACCGACTCTGAGAACGGGATGCGCATCGTTTGCCACAGATGTCAGATGCAATAAAGAATACTGTTAGTTGGAACCACAGACGGTATTTATGGTCGTGCATTCTTCGTGCTAACTAGTGCCAAAATGGCGACATGAACCCACCCTGCCAGTCAATGCAAGGAGAAGAACGTAAACTATTTCGTGCTTGTGTCATCAGTCAGTTTGTTAGATAAACGTCAACCACCCGGTATAAAGCCACGCTTGATAATCGAAGGTGGTCAAATGACCACTTAAACATCGTTTTTCAGACAAGACAAAAATAATTTCGTGATGGTAAACAGGGCAATAAGATACACAGCTGGCTATCTTAAGTAACGAATAAGACAATGTAACGGCCACACAAATTGCACATTAACTCGCAAACTTGCGTTGTACTACAAAGGGCTCAATTATATGGTGGCAACTGGTGAGACGCAGTGGGTGGCCCCCCAGTAAACAATAAGAATACAAACATTCACTGCAAGTAAAAACGTTCATTTATGGAGAAGCCGCTAACCAAAAGTAATTATGTTTGAAAGCTGTTCATAATTGGAGGAGAGAGAATCAGCGATCAATCTCACAAATTATCTGGTTCTTCACTTTCCACAAATCGCACAATGATTAGTCGCGTCCCACCTTAACAAGTGAGTCAAACACACCGATAGGCTCGTTGATTTTGTTACAAACGTAAGTATGGGGTATGATTCCAGGGATTGATTTGGATGTATAACGGAGCTGGGCATGTTCTGAACGGGATATATTAACCTGTCTTTTCAAGTTTTCTGTTAATAGGATCACTCAATATTCAGTGGAACACTAGAAGACATAGATGCCAACATAGATGCAACATCTAACCGAAGGCATCAAATACTTCCGCGAGATAAATGCGCCGGTTGGCTTACCTTAGGATGGGGGACCTTTAAATCATCGTCACCTAATCCGACCGTATTATCCCAACCAGTATTAGTGCTGAGGAGATATTAACCAGAACAATGAAAGCACCTGTCATTCTTGCTAAGTTCCGTCACCAGTGGTATGGATAAGAAAGATGGGATGTCTACTGTCTGTAGGCAATTCAGTTTTTGTGTATAGTTCGGAGAAATGGCGTGTTCGTGAAGAAAATGTGAGCTATGATTGCTACGGCTGAACATCGTTGTTCTCATCAATTAGCTCGCATATGGATGGAGGATTCTGTGGGTAACATAATTGTTAGCCAGCTCACGCCTTCAAAACGTCCCAATGCACGACAAAAAACACAGTTTGTAGTGGTTAGGCCCCATATTCCAAACGTCAGCTAAGCGTTTACCGTCCGAAATCCTAGTCACCAAGATCGTCAGTGATCACATAATGACATGGGCGCGAACTATGAAGGCCCTAACTGTTCTGTTGGTTAAATTGGGTGGGTGTCGCATGCCTGAATGGGAACTTCCTGACAGCCCAAATAGCTGGTTAAAAACGATACTCAATACAACAGTGTATGTGCATTCACACTACCGTTAGCTAATCCATTTACTACAATTTCACCCTGTTTGTTTCCTTTTTACTTCGACTAAATATCTCTACTAGAACATTTATCGTTACCGTTGCGGTGAACGACAGCTCCACTGACAATACCACCTAGTCAGGCTCACGATCGTCTACCTATAAGTGTACATGTGTTGATGCTGATGAACAGGTCAGTAGAGGACCAAAAATGCTGCCAATTCTGATAGGTTACAAAATAAAAGAGGGAGACGGAACTTTCACATTCAATATTACGGGAATTTTCAAACACACCTGCTGCGCAGCGCAGCAAATTAGCTACACACTGGTCCTATGTTCAAACAGTCATGCCAATTATAGTGAGAAATATGATGGGGGGGGAAACAATTACTGTACGAATTTCTGCTACATCACCTATGTGCTTTGCAAAATGTCTAAGATGGAAGAATAAGCGAACGAGTAAACCTAACTTGTTGTCTTTGATATTCTAATCTGGGTCAAAAAATACTGTTATTATTTCAAGGGGAACATCACTCAAACTTGATCACAGCTTTTACAGCTTCACGTAAGTGTTTCCACTAGTTTACCTCGAATATGAAATAAACCAACTCCCTGAACTTCTATTTTATGATTCAAACCATGTTCAGTTGGTTCAATGAAGATAGTAATTGCAACCAAACTGAAAAGTCCTGATCAAGGAGTTATCGATTGGATTGAACAAGGCGGTTGTTTATTTTCCTCTAGAAATGATCCAACAAGCTGAACACTATTCATACAAGATTGCGCCTGACCGTTTCCATATGAAGATCATTCGGCGTTGTGGTTAACACGCTGGACTCACAGACACGAAGATCAGAATGGAAATTCCGTTCCGGATGAACATATATACTAATGCTGAACTCTTATAAAAACGAAACTCGAGTCTAGTGCTTTCTCTCGAAGTGGGTTAGTGTAAAGATTTGTCTGAATGCTAAGAATGCGATCAGCTGTGAGTGGTGTTCAATTTTGAAATAACTCAAATCCCCGAACTGATACTCAAAATTATTAGTAAAAGACGAACCGTTTTTACAGAAACTGTTTTACACAAAAGAACGATAAAGACGAATTTCAGACGAAATGACCCGTGTGGTTATGTCTTGATTCGAAAATCGACCAGTTCATATATTCGGTACACAGGAAAAAGACTTAAAAATACCCAAAGTAACAAGAACGAGACGGTTGTGAGTGAGAAATTCATACGGTTTAAGCCGCACTGACCTTGTGACCCACAATCGTGGCATAGTCCAATCCGAGACGCGTCAAATCTAGAGGTAACTTGCCAATAGCCTGCGCCAAATCTGAGTGAATGAAGACAATGCTGGACACATTTTTGGATTCCCATGCCCGAACTGCACGTACAATTTCCTCAATCGGCTGATGTGAAAGTTAGAAATGGAGGCAAAAAATCAAATATGAAATTTGACTGCATAATACAATGGCCAAATGTAAACCATGTGATTTTTTTACGTGAATGTTTCCACATTCGGATAATATATGAAGATGCAACGCATTTTAAACACTGAAAACATCCAAAGCATCCAGAGATTAGGAGAATAGACAAATGAACGAGACCTCGGGAATGAAGATTTTCACGGTAGTTCCAACATCAAAACAAAATGCAGCTAGATGCACATTAGTGGATCGAGACGTCCAATAGTTAGGATCTGGGCAAAACTGTGAGGACATGTTTCTGACTGCTGTGTAGACAACGTCAGTTCACATTGTACGGTATTCTTTGAATGAAGCTGGATACCGCTCGTCATTTTTCACAGCCGATGTGGAATAGGCTGTTTTATGCTAGCAGTTGATACCAAGTGTTCTTCTGTTGTATAATTCATATTGCATATATATAAACATTTAAACAATAGGATAAACACTGACTAGAATCTAAAGGTTTTTATGCAGTGTAAACTTTCTTTTAGTCATGAAGAAATCTGTCAACAGCAGGCCCACGGGGCTAGCCGATAGGACCTCGTTCAGTCAGCCAAAAATATTTAAAAAAACAAGTTTGATAATTTGTGTGTGCAATTGCAAACAAGAAGTACAACGTTAATAACAAAGAAAAAGAAAACTTTTCGACAATGCATCCTCATGGATAACGGTGATAGTAAATCGGTTGTTGACGTTTTAACTATCATATAACCATAAAAATTGACCAAAAAAGATCCTTGCTCAGTGAAACAAGAAATAGGAAGATATTGGAACTAAATTTATAAACCTGTCTCAGTTCAAGTAAACATTACAATGTTCAATTCATTGCTACCGAACAATCTAATAGCATCCCAGAAAAGAAACTGTTCAAAGTAAATATTACTTATAGTATTTACTGTTGACTGCTCGGAAGAACAGGACCGGATGTGTTGGGTGATGGCAAAGGCTTGCTTTTGGTGTACGTACTGAGACAAAGCTGGGTGACATTATAGGTCCGATGTAGACCCATTTCGACACCTTGTTTTAACTTAGGTTCTCACTGTTGTGGGGTAACTTAGTGAACACTTACTTCTTCTGTACTGTAAGCTGGACCTCATTTGTTCATGCGCAACTACGTTGAAACATATATTGGGAGAACAGAGAGACGGATGAGGAAAAAAGAGTCAAGGGGAATCTACCAAAGTGGCTACGCCAATCAATATATCAACCTGTCAATAGTCGTGAGTCAGTCAACTGAAGCCCGACCCTACCGATCACTAGGAATTTAGGTTTGACCAGACATACAGCTAAAGTAGTTTTATCGTCCCGTGTAACCAGATGAAACTATCCAAGCTTACTGAGGCCTTGTCTATCACTCGTCATAAACTTTTATAGTGTGCCTCAAACAGCTTACCAATTACTTTACAGCTGCCTAATCAGGGTTAAGGTAGCTTTACGAAGTAATGGTTAACTACCCATGTGTTTTCGATTAACTGTTCGTTTGTGATTGAAAAGACTGTAAGGAACGAATTCATCTCGTGACTTTAATGTCCTCTCGGTGCTGTTCAAATTGAAAAAGGGGACAAATCGGTTCAAGTTCTTAAAGTAAGTTGGGAGGCAAACGCGTACAGGAAAGGTACAAACAAACACCACCAAGACTGAAAGCGTTCGCAATCAGCGCTGTTCGCCATGTCTCTAACCTAGCCTAGCACATAGAAGTCACCAAAGATTTTGTAGCTCGTGAATACATCGCCACCAAACTACTCTGTTATTTTTCTAACTGTCAGAAAACACATCTAACAATAGGCGTTGCGACGAGCCCCTAGCTGGTATACACGGATCATGACCCAACTGATGAAACTTGCTCATATGTTTACTTTGAATACCAGCCAAATGACTGAAGTATTTGGAAAACAAGCGAACGGACTGCGGTGCTAACCACATAACTCATAGCAGAAAAAGGTGGTCGGAAATTCGGCACGAATGAGCCAGGTCATTCAACCACATAGTAAATCACACATAAGCATTGCGTGGCACAAAACGGACAAATGATGACTTGGTAAAAACCTAGGAAATCTCTCGCGTTATGGCCTACGCGACTCACAGAATCGGTGGCTGAATACTTTAGGTAGAAATGGCGGCTAATCGGACTCAGTGGCGTATTCGTTGGCGATGTTCCGTCAAGTTGCCCGTGAAATGAGTGTAATTAATGACACGGGGCAGTGAAAACCATGAGGGACGGTTTTACTAACGTCGTCTTAGTTTCACTCGCAACACGGTTGTTTGTTTGCAGGCAATGAGCACCTTGATACCGAATATGAGTCTATACAAAGATGTTTTTAACAGGTCTTCTCCTATTTTTTGCTTTTTATTACCAAGATAGAAATTACTGTTTTCTTCCTGACAGTATCGCAGCTAGGTATCGGCATGGACCGTTGATATACTGTTATCTCTAGTGATGACGACAGAGGTATCGTATGCCATTGGTATCCTCATAGGCATGTCCCTTATAGGTGGCGAAGTCCTGTCCGACAATATATATATATATATATATATATATATATTGTATATACAAACAAAATTATACGACCACCCTCTGTTTTGCCAATATAACCTTGTCAACAGGATGACAGCAACCACGTCTCTTAATAAATGAACACACAGTTGTGGTCCAAATTTTGTCTAGAACAATCTTTATGGGGAATGAATTCTGTGCAAAAGCATGGAAAATGACGACAACAACGAATTATACGGCAAACTCAAGTCGTTATGGTACATTGCAGTTGATTCACTAGACCAAATATCAGCCGGTGTTTTGAAGGGCTGAAAATGTCACTCCTAAATCTATATCGTGGCTGTTGCCCCAAATCACCAGTAGTCTGATTACGAACGAAATGTCATAGGATGAGACCTATGTATTCAGTATTTTGTAGTGTACTTGCTTTTGTCAAGTTAACTCACAAAAGATGAAGTGATCTATTTGAAAATCAGGAAGATTTTGGTGACACAACGGATGTAACAAAAAAGGGGAAGCACTACAGATTCCACAGACCTATAGATGACGGTACATGCATGATTACAGACAGCCTGTAGAGAACTTGAAAACGACTTGAAGCATACGACGAGCAGTCCTGTCAAAGCCAGTCATACAACGAATATTATCATTATCTTCCGATGTGACAACAAGAGATTCTAAGCTCATGAACTGCGCAAATATACATTGCATGAATGAAGTATATAAAAATGAGTAAATCAGTTTTGTAGGATTAACGTCGTTATATATATAGCATGAAATTTACGTTTCTTGGATACATCCAGTCCATATGTTTTAGTTATGAGGAAATGTTTGATCTCGATGGATATGATGCTTAGGGACGGAAATATCCAGACCATGGTAAAAGGAAAGTGTGCTATAGTCGATACATCAAGGTAAACTCTCACAGATCGGACAGAGAGCAATATCAACTATCTGACATAGACAGTAATCAAGACGTCTAGCATTATATGCAGAATCCGAAACAAATTCTGCTGCAATTCACTTCTTTAATTTGCCAGGAACTGTGAGTTCCTATCGGGACTTCATCTAGTACTACTGATGCCATGAAGAATAACACAAGCATGTGCTACCTTTGCTAACCGGCGACATCTGTTGTGCCCAAATGGCGTCTGACCGTCACTGGAAGGAAGGGTATATAAAGCATGTGTTCTGCCTTTGCTCCGTAATTCGGAAACCTGACACATTTACAATGAACTCATCACCATACTTGCCGCGACCACCACTGTTACAATCAGTTGGATCACCTGAAGCGGGACGATCGCATGAGAAATGCGATCCGATCGTTGGAGTGTATTACAGAGAGCCCGGGATAGATAATTATTTGGTTAACTAGTAAGCTTTCACAGTCTACCGTAGCTGGGCCATGCACAGCACATGCTAGCTGAGGGTTTACCATACCGCACATCACTAATCGGAAACCCCAACGGTTAGGTGAAACCGAGTGGTAATCAGACACGAATTACAAACACATGAATATCCAATCAAGTAGACCAGGTGTCACTTGCCTAAGTGGAAACCTCGTAATCATTCAGATCGCTGATCAGAAGTGCATCCTGATAGGACTGTGTTTCTCAGACAATGATGTGTTTGCATCCACAACAATTCTAGTTCTGATGTTTGGCCTTTTTCTACTCTTTTTAACATCTTTTATAGGTTTTTTATCCCATTATATTATACTTCAGTTTTGCAATCGGCGACCGTTTTGGTCACAGCAAGTTCTGGCCTGGTTCATAGCTGTCATGATTTGATGAACAGGACAATTCATACCACGATGGCGAGACGATTTCTTTGAGGGGCGCCTAATAATCCGCTGAAAAGTCGAAATCCTTCCTCTTTTTAGCTAAATTAAATGAAATCTTCATGGAATGACGCGGAAAGGATAAACGCAGAATGAAGTGCTGGTCATATGGGGCTTAGCCCCATAACGACTGGTTCGCTCCCAGATCATGACATGTATCAGTCTCGTAAAGCACCTATTGTCTGAATTACCGGTTACTTTTGGTTCAGTGCACCAGCGTAATAACATCAAGGCGAACGGAGGTGGTCATATTGTGGCGAAAAGGCGTCCAACAAGGCACAATCTCTATTGTCCAACTTGCTGGTTCCCATGCCAAACGCGTGTTCGCGTTTATGAACCAAAATTCCGGTCCACGACACACTCAATTTCCGCTCACACATCGTGTGCACTTGTGTACGGTTTGTATATGTGACCGACGTCGGGGATTTTTCCGCCTGCTATTCTTCTTTCGTTGGTTCGATCTCGTTGGGCAATGACCAATCCTGCCGTCCGTGTTATTCACACTCCATCCACTGTGAGCTTTGACCGAATTTCAAGACCGCGTCGAGATATTCCACCGAGTGTTGGAAGAATCATGCCTCCGATCTGGTCATCCATCCTATAGTGCCTGCCATGTTTTGTTTGTTCGTCCGATCTCGTGGAACGATGGCTTATCCGGTCGCTCGCATTGTCCGTGATTCGAATGTTGTGGGCTTTTAGACGTGCCTTGCCGCCACGTTAAGGTACTCCTTCAAGAGTTGAAATACTTGCACCTCCGGTTTGGTAATCCACTACACTATAACCTTTTCTCGACTATTCTTCGCGCTTATGTAATTACTTATTTTCTATAAAGGCCATCTTAAAAAAATCGGTACACGGCTTTTTAGTAGAACGTGGTTAGTTGTTTCAAAAATGGCAGGTGTTGATTTGCCCATAAGCGGTATGCTGATAAAAGATAGGGTGACCGTGTAACTTTGTCGCGAGAGTGCATATAAACAAAATGACCATAGCAACTGGTCAAAGTAATTTAGAAGTAAAGCGGTTGCTCCATTTGACAACAGATCGCAATAGCAAGAAAGAACAAGAAAATGCGCAGTTCATCAATTATACAACAAAGCGAGTAACCGTTAAATGAGTACATACTCTCCACTTTTCAAGAAGCACGGCATATGGCTGAATAACAAGTAGACAATCTCGGGAACAAGTTCCGAGTTCAGACCTGACGATCCTTATGTAAAGATGGATATGGATATACTTAAAAACAATGTCGGCATAAATGTAGTGCGTACAGTTTTGTTTACTAACTTCAAGTACACGGGTCATACAAAGCTGGTATACGGAAAACAACTTACCTTGGCAGGCGGTCTGTGGAGAACCAGGGAAAAACCGAAATAAATTCAAGGATGCACATAGACAGAAACTGTCCCAACACGAAAAGTCGTCTAGGTGATCCATCTGAATAAACTTACCATGATTGCACCAGTTTCGTTGTTGGCTAGCATAATCGTGATCAGTATTATTCGGTTAGGTCGAAGTTCATTTAAAACGGTTTCCACATGCACAACTCCAGTTGAAGGGTTCACAGGGATAATTTTTAATTCTGCGAAATCGATGGGTTCAAAGAAAATATGAAACATATTCCAAATGAATGCACTGCTGGTAACAATACAACTTGAAAACAATACAACAGTATGATCATAATTACGTGTCGTTACGGTATCGAAGAAACACTTTGATTGGCATTAAAAGTCATGTGACAAATTTCGGCAAGAACCTGTCTTTTTTGACATTTTAGCACTTAATAGAAAGTTAAATAAAAAACTGGGGACTGAGTTGGTTAACCGTATCGAAACCAAAGACAATGAATCTGCACACAATCACCCATTGTCTATCCAGTACCCGAAAGTACGCAGATGGTTTAACTGCACTACAAGTTTTGTGGTTCAAGAGAGTGTATAAACGGAAACTGTTTTGGTGGGGTTTCGTTAGGTCCAAACCAGTGGTTGGTAATTCTTTTACGATATATCCGTCCCTTAGTTTCCTAGGCGCAAAGTCAACACACTTATGCTTTCAAAACTCCGTATCAGCAGGCCCTTATGCAACACACACTACATCAACATTAACATTGCAACAGTGATAACTAAGCGCATTACTATTCAAGGTAACACAATATGTTCAAAGGTCAATGAGATGACTGAGCCCAGTATAACCATATCAGTTTCTCAACATCCGGCCGGAAGTCATTCCCATTCACCATCGTCCTTTTATGCCCATACACTGCCCATCAGAACCACTACTGTTCTGCTCAGTCAGAAATCAGGAACGTAACGAAAACATAATAACATTAATTCCATTTGATGTGCACAGTTCCAGTAACTCAGTAATGAGGCTTATGCTAGTTCAGGAGTAACAGTATCCGGCTATCTAAAGAAAAGCCACATATTTACAGCTTTTCTTTCATTAATCCCTAACGGCCTCGTTAAAAAGTGCAGCGGTTCCGGTCGTCCCAACAATGACGCGGAATATCCTAGAAAAAAATATTAACGAAAGAATGAACAAGGCAAAACCGAACAAAAGAAACAAAAATGTTGCGTAAGCAAGCACGCCACTGACTGTGGCGTATTGCCACCTCGGAAAGCGTATTTAGTCAGTAAGTTGAGTGACAATGAGGACTCTACCTGGGCAGTGATACCTGCCCACTTTATTCAAAGGGATATTCACATCTTTATGTTTCGCAACCACCACATGGTTTTGCCAAACCGTTGTTGATTCCAATAAATAATGCGCCGTGCGATAAACGCTCAGCTAGCATGTGTAGTGTATGACCAAGCTATCACAAAACGTGCTTTACGAATACTAAATGTGATGTGCACCTCACAGTGTACCTTAAAAGATTGATAAAGCAAATCGTAACAAGAACTATTTGTGGGCAAATCTGTGAATTGGTTAACAACAACAACAAAAGTGTACAAAAACCATAGCAGTATATCAATCTAGGACAGCCTCAGGGTCATCCAACGCAAAGCATACCCATCGTTTTATCGTTACGCACATATACCTTTGTAGTTTTTGCTTTTTCAGAGTAGTCATAGAACTTCTTTCTTTGGAATTCGTTGTCATCTGTTTCTACAGCTTATAAGTTACATAGCTGATGAGAACTTCGGATGATTTAAGACTATATATAAAGTCGTCGTCAGTATACAGTCGAATTGTTTGGTCAACTAGTGAGAAAACTATGACATCCAGACAACAAACATATAGGTGTGGTTGAACGTCACTGGGTCGGCAGCTTGCTATTACAGACAATGCACACAAACCACAAATCATAGTAGCGTTATTTACTGAGTCTCAGATGGATATTGTGAGGCTTTTCTAAATGCCATCATATCAGCCACATTACAGTGCGTGTGATCTAGCACGCCACCTAGCAAATTGGTCAGCAACTCGAAGTGTGTGCGCAAATAATTAACTAAGCGTACTCAATTGAGAAGCTATTATACATATACGAGAAGCGATCATTTACACATGAGTAAGGTCGAATCATCAGATGGTCCTCCAAGTTATGTATTCGGATGGCTGTAATAAAACTGTCCCAACAATCTTCACCATTGCCAACCGATTCCAGGTATGGCTACAACCAACCTTATTTTCTTCTGACACAGTTTAAACAGGTACAAATTCTCCACATCTAATCAGGAGTATGCTTAACTACCGCCCAACCACAGATAAAAGGATAAATCTTAAGTGAAAAACAAAAGAGGTAAGATGGGACTGAACTACTGAAAATAGTAATCTAAACTTTGATATCCAACATCAGCGTCTACACCTTAAAAATGAATCGAACTGTAGATGAAATTAAAACAGCAGCAACAATATAGCTTTCTTGGAAGTTTCACTACCCCGCTTCATTAGTGGTACCTACTTTTGACAACGCAGCCAAACAGCGATAACACTCATGCCGCTGACTCCGATTAGCTGTCATCTCTCCTGACATTTACGGTCATCGATGTGAAGTCACAAGGATCTCAGTGTGGGATACAACTCTAATCAACAATGGCTAATTCGTTGGTAGTCGACTTCATTTCTTTATGTCAGTTCTTCTTGATCTGTCTTGCAACTTGCTTCAGTTAGCTGCGGCCCCAACGGAGTGTACGGTGTGGCAGACGATTAATCGGTGTACTTAATGCATGGCTCAACCATTTACATAGGAGGCAAAGGAGTTGCGAACACCCTAATTCATAAAACAGACAGAAAACAATGATAATGAACACACGGGAGAAATCCTGAAAACTTCTCTCAAAGTCCAGTCAGACCAGCTTGTGCTTGAACGTTTGCAGTAGTAGATAATGTGAGGTCAATGGTGTCGTGATTTACATAGGTGACTTGTGAAACCGTGGCCACCTTTCTAATCTGGTATGCCCGTGACAAGGAAAAGCACTGTTGACACGCTTAAACAAGAGCGCAAATTGAGTACAGTGCTTTTTTCGAATAGGGCTGATTAGGAAGTCTAAGGGAAGGTGAAAGCTGCGACCAATTATGAATGACATCCGATGTACATTTTGTTTTAGATAAAGACTAAAAATGGTTCCTTTATTCTGATGAACAAATTTGCAAATCTGAGGCAACCAATGGCCAAATAGTTCGTAAGAAGAGCTAACCAATAGTTAAACCCACGTCAAGCTCGGAGCAGAATTCGAAGAGGTATATGTAATTAATTACGCTGTTGAAAAAAGTGGACGTTATCTGTGCTTAGCTAACGAAGACCAGACATGAGAAACACACGGCTCTTGTTGTTCCCTGTTTACTGCAGTTTTACACACCTCCACTCGCACACGGATGTTGATCGTCTAAGTTTTCGAACATTGATAAGCGCCCGTTATTCATCGATGTAGCAGCTGTCACTCAAACATAAACTTTCGTTACGATTTCAACGATTGGATTGGTATGGATGCCGACACGGCATTGACTGCGGCACACCGCCATCGTGAATGGTGTTTCAAGCCAGCGATTCGAGAGATCACAAGGACCTCAGCCAGGCAGGCAACACTTATATACTTTCCTCAATGGAACAGTCAGGGTCTTTATATTTTGTGACCATGCTGTTGCCTGACCACAACACGGTATTACCTAATTATTGATGGTCACAGTATGTAATGACCGGTACGGCAAACTCTCGGCTGAAATGCTGAGTACGTGGCCCAACCATCGCAAGCTGTGCAGCGTGATAAGTGGACCAACTGATCGTGCATCCCAAGTGCTCTGAAATACACCCTGACGAACGGCTGTACTGCTCACGTGATCAGTGCACTCAATGTGGGCTGGTTGGCGGAGACAACGATGGTCAAACACAGCAAATCGGTTGACATCACTGTTGCGAACAGGCCCCGATTTCGAACCATAGGACAAAACAGAACGTACACAAACATTATGTACTATTCCTATTGGAGGCAACTGAACGTCTTTTCAATGCAACAGACGGCGCACGCTGGCAAAGACAAATTGTGACTTTGCTAATCTCAGTGATATTTCAACAATATTACAAGCTGACGAAACAGTGTTAGCAAATTATGTGAAACTGTTCACTTCTACAAGCGGACTACTTGCAAGGAAAAAAGTAGGAGTGGAAATACCCAAGTTTTGAAGCAGCATTTTACACTTTGAAGACGTGAAGCGCATTCCATACAAATCAGCCCCGTCACTCACTTTATCCAGGAAAATCTGCACGTCCTCGGCATAGAGGCTCAGTGAGACAATGTCATCTGCACACTCCAGGTCAGTCAACCGAGCGCCAGAAAGAAGCTCAACGCCAAGCTTACTAGACTCCTCGAGCGTACGTTCTAGAATCTCGTCATCGACAAAACTAAACAAAGGTTAAATCGGACACTCCTGACGAACTCCACTGGAAGTGACGAATACTCGGGACAGTCGCGCATGAACTCTCACCCTGCTTACAGTGTGGGCATACAGTGATCTCAACAGATTCACGTATTTTGCTGATACTCTCCTGCGAAGGAAACGTACCTGACTTCCTCTGGGCTTAGTGAGCCGAAAAAAATGGACGCAACAGACACTAGACTGATGCCACCGTGGTTGTCACAGACTTCGGGTCCACCTTTTAAAAACAGGAATTACTGTTGACAGGCACTAATCACGAGGTACCTCATCAGTCTCCCAACTCCTCTGGAGGAGTTTCGTCAGTTTTTATATCAACCTCTCCTCACCATCATTGAGAAGAGAAGGAGAGAGGATGTTCGGACTAGCAGCCTTGTTATGCTTTGGTAACTTGAACTCCAGGACCATTTCTGCTTCCGACGGAGGGTCATCTGAAACTAAATAACTAGCCAATCGGGTCCCATCGTCTGCTTGGTCTGGTTCACGCCAGTCAGTGTTCTCCAAAATGTCCAACCTACCTGTCAAGTCGGCGCCATTCTTTTTTTGTGCATGGTCTCATTTACATCGACTCGACGGTCAGCACAACCATTATTCAGGGAAAAAAGCCTTCTGATATTCCCAGAAACAGGTCCGTTTCATCTCTTTCGAGTGTCCAACCAAGTGGTGCTCACGGCCTTTGTGTAAGCTATTAGTCAACTTGCGTTTAAGTTCTCGACGGTAGTCATCATATTCAAAATCAGGTGGGATCATGCGATGCTCGTTCATGAGGTTTATTGACGTGACATAAATCCACTTTTGTTACAACTTAACAGCTCCTTCAGAGCCTACCTCTTCACAGCAAGCTTTACTAGCTGTTATGATTTGTTCCCAGTGTTCGTTAGGATCTCTCACCTGACTCGAACTGAGCAACTTGTTCACCAATGCTTCTTGGTTAACGTCCTTCACATTCTCATCGCTCGAGTGCCAGTTAAGTAGCTTCGATTTGCGAGCGTAAGTCCTCTGAGCAAATGACAAAACAAAATGGGCACGCACAACAGCATGGTCTGAGTCCCGGTGGTTACTCCAAAAGGCACGACAGTCCTTAACAGAGTGGCGCCACCTGTAACTGACCGCTATATGATCTACCTGTGTCCACGGCTGAGAAGCACACGGAGGTCTCCATATAACACAGTAAGTCCTCCTATATTGGAAGGCGGTGCTCGGAATATAGAGACCATGAAAGGCGTACAGCTACAGCAGTCTTTCGCTATTATCGGTGCGTTGTGCCCGGAGGCCAAACGTACCTCCCAGCCGCTTCTCATCCGGAGAAAGACGACCAAGCTGAGCGTTAAAATCACCCACTGGTATGATGATGTCTGAAGGTTTAGTTTGCCTCAGAAAGTCAACGAGAGCGTCATAGAACGCATCCTTAGTAGCATCCGAACAGCTGTCCGTCGGAGCGTACACCGATATAATGAATACACAACGTATTTCTGATTTGCGTCGACAGACTTTTACCGATGTATTGAGTCTGACAGCGCATAGGCGACTGTTCACTAGGATGCAATCGAACAAACATTGCTCTGCCCTGGAACTCTGCGGTTCTCACTTCAGTTTGACCATGAGATTAAGCTTGGGCGTCACCAGAGACCACGAGAGAGAAAACGCTTGGATTGACAGTTATCTAGAGGTGGGATTAAATGGATAACGGTGTTAGAATCGTGTACTCGCGTCTCCGATAGGTAGCACTTGCTGGTTGTTTATGCCGCGGAAGCGGGCTCATTTTAAGAACCCCAGAACAAGTCTCCGACTCAAAAGTCGGACCTGCGAAGCAACAGGATACAAGATTTTCTTGACAGACCGTACTCGAAGCCAACGACTCGACAGTCTGGCTCAACCGACGGTGAATGGCTTGCCTAGCCCGAGGGCGCAGTGAATAAGACCTCGATGTCTCATACTGAGCACTGCTGCGGGTAGTGGATATATTCGAAGCTACATCCGGCTCCTGGGTGAAACCGGATGGTTTCCGACCGAATAAGATAATACGCCGGCGGTCTAGGTAAATCATTGGGATATCGGAATGTACTATGTTTGAGGGTACCTTTTCCAACCCCCTTCTTCCTGTTAAGGAAGACAGCAATACCGCAATTATAAAAATAGTTCTACTGTATGCTCATAGAATCGTGCCTCGCTATCTCAGAACTCTTAAACAATCGGTAAGGCGACATACAATCCTATGAGTACGACTGCTTTTCATCTGAATACTCTCATTTGACCTGTCTGACTACATTGCATTTGGAAGGACCGAAGTCCTAGTCAACATAGCCCGTCAGATCCAAACAGTACACAATTCCGACCACCACGTCAAGGCGGTAGTATAGATCGGGGTAAATAAACCGAGTATCTCGTTTTTTTTATATTATTAATGAGTTATTCAACTGTCGGTGAATTCAAGTGAAGGATCATGAAGAGGCGTTCCGGAGACAGCAAACATACACTTCCGGACAACACTAAGTCATAGCAACTTGTTGACCTATTTGTCGGAGAGTGCTGACATTAAAAGCACCAATGTTCATCAGTTGTCTTGACTCGAAAAGACGAAAATGAAAAGCAGAGAAGGAGAAAGAAAAGAGGTAAACTCGTGCGTCAGAACACCGATAAACTTTGGTACTTCCCAGTCGATTATGCCACAGAAGGAAGTTGACTTGAGAGACTTCACTCAGAGACCGTGACGTACCAGACAACAGAAGATAAGGTTTATCTGAGGGACCCTATCCGGAGGCAATGCTCAGAAGTCCGACGCACACAACAGTAAAAGGTTTGGCTAGTCTGGGAGCGACACGAACATCACACTGCTGTCTGATTCTAAACACTGCTGCGTTCAGTGGGTGCACTCAAAGCTATATCAGGCTTTTGGAGTAAATAAGACCGATCGGATAATACGCTGGTGGTCACGATTACCTGCCGAACAATCGGAATCGGCTTTCGTCTGAGGGTAGATGTGAGAAACCCCATTCTTCCTCATATGAAAGACAGAAGTGTCGTAACTATGATAATGTTTTACCGTGTACTCATATGCTCATAAGTACCTCTGCGCGATCTTTAATGCGACATACAACCTTATGAGTGTACTTGCTACTCGTCAGACTACGCCTCTTAGACCTATGTACTTGACCGACTCAAAGCTTTAGTCAGTATCATTCTTCAGGTCGACGTTATATGCAAGCCTGAGTACCACATCAAAGTGGAAGAAAAGGTCAGGAAGATTATTCCAGTCACTTCTAATCGGGCGGTCGATAAGCTCCGCTGGATGTTTTTGTTTTATCAGTTACATGCGCAAAATGCACCCTAAATTCATACAAAACACGACTGTGAAGCAAACAAGACGCTCTGTGATGCCAATCCCTCCAAGTGATCGGTGTTAACAGACATTGCCCCATTTTTCCGATCAACTATAAATAACCATGAAACATGGGAGACATTGAGCGTATCGATCTTCCCTAGTCTTCAGTCACGCCGACTAGTGAAGCAACAAGAAGAAAGTATCTATAGCTTTAGAGAAGCTTCTACCCGTATGGTATGTTCAATGGATCCGCACTAATGAATGCTAACCAGAGTGAATTTTGTGGGGATGGCATTTCGTCAGACATGATGAAGTGACAAAGAGATCGGAGATTGAAATAGGGCCATCACATGAACGTAACTGTATGACTTGAGTGCACATTTTCATTCCTCAATAATACTTTTTGCTAGGGACACTCTATGTGCATGACGTGAACCCGTCGGGATTTAAAACCTACGGCTTAAAGTACCCTTTGTCTGCTACTGTGTTCTGCACGTAATTTTTAGTTCCGTCATAGTCACTCGGATACGTGGCGCATGAACGAAATTAAACAGTTCTTTGATAACAATTGCCTCCTGAATGCAGCAAAAATTCACACTGTGGAGTAAACAGCAGTTCGTCTATAACAGTAAGGATTAACTTTAAGGATTGACATTAAGGATTACAAACCGGGGCCAACCAATAACCTCAATTACTTAGTCATTTAAACCTACCGATAAGATCAAGCATTTCCAACCTGCTTAACGGCAACAAAACGGAAGGGTGCTCGATGTTACTTGTAATCACCAGAGGTAAGACGCCGGAGGAGTTCTGTGAAAATGTATTAAACACAAGAAAGTTCGATTCTGTGCCCCCGGAAGTAAACAAGAAATCTGAATGGAAACAATAGATCATATGTACGTACATACCGTTTGGGTTGGCGTTGAGCATTGTAGCAACCGACTGGCGGGATTGTTTGATCACATCTTTAGCCTTCCGGTCTATGAGAAAAACATATTCCGAAACTGTGAAATGCGCTACCGTATGCGCTGCTCGGGTTAAACCAAGAACTCTCAGCTACAGATTTCACAACATCCAACACCTCTTGTGCCAGAGGAGTAGTTGAATTGTAATCAAGGTAGACGCTCATGTCTGGAAATAAAACAAAACAATGAATAACCGAAACGTGACTAAACAGCTGAGGCTTGAACAGTTTCAGTAAAAAATGAAAAACAACGCTTCCATTGTAGTGAGACCAATTTCAACTATCTGCCTTACTGAACCGAATGTTTACAGAAAACACACCAAACAGTGTAAATTTTGTTTACCGTTTTATTAAAGTATGAACTTTACTAGTTAGTAGTGATGTGTTCCCACCAAAAAGCAACGCAGCAAAGTACGAATACAAACTTTATTATCTGTTGTAAACCCTCCTAAACAATACGCTGGTTCGATCTTGATTTTGGAGTGCGCTTGGCAGAATTTGGATTCTCCTCCCGGTAATAATTTACACGAAGCTCTCGGCCCCGAATACTACCGTGAGTGTCCCATGATTTTGTTCCCAAAGCAAGCCAAAAGAAGCGTACAAAAAATGGCTTTGTTCCGCCCCAAAACGTGTGCGACAAAGACAAAGTACTTATATAGTGCGCACTGGCCATAAGAACATTCCCGAATCACAAAGAGAGGAGGACATTTACCGGAAAAAACAGTTAGGGTCACTAATGGGCATGGCAGAATGAAAAGCTGGACGGGTAAAAACTAGCCAAGGTCACCTCTCGGCCGCTCTGAGCAGGTCCGCTACCTAGGACAAAGTCATTCATTTTTTTCTCAAGGACGGAGGCAGTTTTTGGACGGAAATAAATGGACGCTCTAACATCTCCCCCCTGAAGATTGTTGGATTCAGTCGTAGGACTGCTTGCGAGGATCGACTTGAATGGGTTTGACCGGTTTGCTGCATCTGTTCGTCCGTCGTCTCCACCTCTTATTGAACGCGGGATCATGATATCAAAGACAATCCTGAGGTTTCTTTTGAACATGCATTCTGCCGGCGAATCGCTATCCGGGACGTTCGGATTTAGGGTTGTTCCGCAATTGGTCAAGAAGGTCTGTGAAACATGACTTGGGGGACCTTTTCCACTGGCCCTTATTTTGAGGCAGCAGCCAGGTTTTTCTGTCAACACCTCCGAGTGTCTCTGCTGAGCTTGGGTGCAGTTACAGAATTGGAATAATGGTCCGTCAAATAGATGCAGTCTGTTGATCCAATCCAATCCGAGGAGGTCCAGGCCAGGATTGCGGGTCACGTAGCAGGTACGCCTGATTGATGATCCATTAATAGCTGCAGTGCAGTGAACTTCGCCAATGATGGACAATCGATTACCAGCAACGCTTCGGGCAAGTTGGGTTGTCGGGCGTATTGTAGGTTTGCCAATCAGGCGCCACGTGCGATCAGAGATTAAAGTAATGTCAGATGCTATATCGAGCGGTAGCCTGACTGGCTTGTCGTTGATGGAGACAGAAAGAAATGGACGCCCTAACATGATCAGAATATGGCCATTCGGGTTCTTCACTCTTATTTCCTAGCTAAGACTGATCCTTCCCATCACGACGGGATGGCAGTTAAACCAGTACCATTCGCTTTGAGCCGTACCACCGGGTTGCCAACTTGTCCTGACAATCGTCCACGAAGTAGCAGAGTAATAAACAAATAAGGACGTGCAGAGAGGAACAGAAGGAAAAGAAAAACAATGAAGTTTCGGAAGGCTGTGAAAGTCGTAAGGAAGCTGTTTTGCTGATGACGCCTTACCTTCACTTATAGATCGGTTGTCTGTCTGCAAAGTGTAGTCACCTTGATGTTGAGCGTTTGAACATAGATAGCTATTTCTAATGGTTAGATCCCCTTCCCTTGTTTTTGTCTTCCTGACCAAGGCTTGCTTTTTTCTCATAGTTATATGGCGGTTAAACATTGACGAGAACCACTGATGTATTGCTGCCCACGATGTTGATGCCAATAGCTTCGTGGATACTGGTTTCTCATTGGCTGCGACACGACATCATGTCTGAAAAGGCTGTCAATCAGCTGAGTGAATGCTCGTCAGCCTACCAAACAAATTGACAGCGCTTACGAACCTTGCTCAGTGATGTGCCCAAGGCTTTCATGGCACGTGACGATGTCACTGTCCGGCCGTCTTGCAGTTTCCTCCAACTATCACTGTACGCTGTGCGGCAGACGCCCTGCCGGCATACGAAATACGTGAACAAAAATCCGAATCATTTAGTGCTTTGAAAAATAAAGAGAAACAAAGGGACATAAAGGAATGTGAATGATCATTCAAACCGCTGTTGTACTGCCAAACTAGATTTCGGACTGATCAAAGGTCAAACTTTTCTATGCTGATCTGAATGATGACGTGGTGATAAGGTTCTCACAATTCCTCCATCGTTCTCAGATATGGAGCCTTATTCATTTGTCTGTTTCATGCGTTTTAAGCCAGTTCAAACAATCTATCCGCGTGTGCCGATATACCGTATGAATAAAAACTTCATACAATGGACAGCGATTTCGAAAAGAAAACGGTTTTCAAGTCATAAACAGCAGACTTTAATGAAAACGGTACGTGTTTCTGCCATTCCCACTCATTTCTCCGGGTGGTATTATAAACTAACAGAACAGTGTTGTTGAAGCAGGTTAACAAAATCAAGCGACTGCTTGCAACAGATAATGTAGGTATGAAAAGATAGCAGTCCTGAAAAAATACTTTCAAAATGAATAGCAATCGCCACGCAAATCATGAAAACCACTGACGTGCACTGAGACCTACTACACAGACATGGTTAGCAAGGGACTAGCTGGAACCCCCAAAGACGATTTGATAGCTGGCTTGCTCCATAACTATAAGGTAGAGTGGTCAGCTGGGTGACGGAACAGGCTTCGTCTAAACCCGTTAGGATCTGATAGGTGCGGACTTAAATGTGTAAGAACATAAGAATAATGTTAACTAAAAGTTATCAGCCAGTGAGGAATCCCATTTCATAGTCTCCAGGTGAGTCCTTAAAAGGTGTAGCAGACATTCTCAGACATTCCAACAGATCAAAATGTAGACATGTAGGGTGGCGGTTACCAACCTGGATGAAATATGAAACTTACCCGAGACGGAAGTTGCATACTAACAAAGTTCAGTATCGGTGATTGGAATTCAAATTAATAAGGTCGACATCGGGTGCAGATATAGTGTCGTGAAGACTGTGGTGCCATAAGTGATCCTGTGCCACGTTGCCGGATAAAACTATGTTGAGAATGTATGAATGCTGATGGGCAAACATTAATATATGAAAAGAAAAAACCTGCATGCACTTGACGTAAATCTACATGAGACACCAATTAAAAATGCCTCGCGTAAAAAACGTAGAATAGCACCATATGTGGTAGAAAATATTGAGAACGTATACAAAGGTGTGGGACCATCTTGTTGATTGGTATAAAAGACTTCAGAGTAATTCAAGAGGAGCCGAACGACTTTTTAAAATGTATGCAGTGAATCTGTGAGGGCAGAAGAAAAAGTATTCGGAAAAACATACTTCAAATGGTTAAAAATCTCCAGAGTGGTTAGTCAAAGCTGTATCGCGTACAAGCTCGAGCTTGTACACCACACGATCGTTTTCCGTTATTCGTCATCACTGCAAATAAGTAGTAGTGTTTTCAGGGCGTAACAAAGAAGTCCAGGTGAGGCCGACCATGTCATAAATACAGACAGACGCGATGTCTTGAAATAATTACGTCGTAGTTATGACACGGACGAAATCGTGGCAGCTGCTTAGGTTATGGCGCGGATGGTGGCCACAGTAACTGCAAGGCCTCAACGAAGCGCTTCTGTGCACACAAACGTAAGCCATTCAATTGAATTCTAATCATATCAGGGTTCGTTAGGTATCAAACAAATTTCGCGACCTTCTTCTCTATAGTGTGTAAGGATTCGGGTCAGTTAGGCGGCGTTCGTAAGATACGTGTATACCACAAAAGAACAGCCGTGTGAATTTAGTCCGAACCCTAGCAAATGTATCAATAACTTTTAGTAAATTGGGAGTTCGAGTTTGAACCGCATCCTTAATGAGAGGCCTTGACAGCATTTTGCAGAATATAAGCAAATTTAACGGCTTCGTTGAAGTCAATTGTGGTTGGCGATGTTTGTAATGAACAGTTCATCGATAGATACCATAAACCAAGAGCTTCACTGTAAATATTTCATTTCTCCAGTTTCAGCCAGGACAGCTTCACTATGAACAAAGTCCCGTTCCTCGGCAACAAACGTTCTCATTCATTCATTTAGGTCGTCTACGAGTTACACAATAAGATGCTGTGGCTAAAATTGTCACCCGCTACGAGTGACCTGAAACATCCTGAGAGCACAGTATATCGGATATGATAAAAAGGAATGCAACAAGTTTAAAAAGATAAACTACAACCGTTGTAGATGCAAGCACGTTGTCAGATGCACGCAGTCATATCAGAAGGGGTTTCTAATCAGAGATCTGAATGACCAAGAGGCCTCCAACTACGTAAGTGACACCTACCTTATTTCATGGGATATTCAGGCCTTCGTTTCATGACCACGCCGCTTCTTCCCCACCACGTGGTTTTTCCTGTTGGTTGATAATACAAGTGATGCGCGGTGTGCTAGGCCCTTAGTTAGCATGTGGGATGTATCGCAGACTGTGAGACCTGCTTAGTTAGCCTAATCTTTATTTATCTCCAGCATTCTGTAATACGCGCTTGTGATCGGTTGGCGTTTGTCGCACGATTCAACTGCTTTATGTGGTCCAACTGGCGATGACAGCGGTAGTCGCAGCAAGTATTTTGATAAATTTGTCGTATGTGAGCTGGGTGTCCAAACTGCAAAACAAAACAAGACGCTAACATGCATTTTATACCTTTCCGTTCAGCGACTACTGCACGTCATTTGGATGCAATAGATGTCACAGGTTGGAAAAGCTAACACGTACCTTTCTTACTTTCGCTGGTGTTTCATCAACATTACAAGCTGACAAAATACTACTATCCATAAGTGTGAAATGGTTCGCAGCCTCCAGTGAACCACTTGCAATAGAAAGTATGGTAGTTGAAAAGCCCCAGTTCTGAAGTACCACTACAATCTGAAGGAGCGGAGAGAATTCCATATAGATTAGTTCGGCCATTGGCGTTGTTCAGCATAGTTTTATGCTACAAGGTCTAACCACCATTTGATGCAGCAATATATCAGTGGTTCTTACTGATGCTTGAATGTCACAATGTCATAAAGGAAGAAAATAAGCTCCGATATAAAAAGGGAAGGGAAACAAGAGAACCTGGTTACTAAGACCAACTTGGTTTAAACAAACTACTTTCATGAAAGTGCCGACACTACAAACAATAAACCGATGTATGAGTGAAATGGAGTCACCAGCAAGACGGAGGAGCTAAGCAGGACAATGTTATCCGTTTACTTCGTGTCAGTTCACTTCGCGTCCGCAAGAAACACAATGCTTAAGTTAATGGTTTTTTCATGCGCACTTTCTAGAATGTCTTCTATGACAAATTAAAACAGGAATGGAGAAGTCGAACTCCTCCAGTGAACGCAACCAGAAGTGAGGAAAACCCGAAACTGTTGTTCATAAACTCTCATCCCGCTTGGTTACTTGGCAAGCAATGAGCCGAACGGAGTCACAAGTTGCCCTGGAACCCCACGATGAAAACAAGACAGTTTCGGATGACATTGCAAAAAACTGAATCTAAGACAGCCCCCAGACTATGGTTGGTATGGATGCTACCAGACACGTTGTAAAGTAAAAAAGTGGTCAACATACCCCTGAGCGGATCAGAACCTTGCCCAGCCTTCACGCATCTGACTTCCCTTAAATTGACGTGAAATAGGGTCAATGAGTAACTTGGGCGCAATAGTTGTTCGACGGTTGCCTCAGTAACCGTCACACAGAATTCAGGCTCATTCTCAGTGAGCGGGATTTGCTGTCATGATACAACAATCAGCAGGTATCTCTTCTGATTACAATACCTCCTAAAGGAGTTTTTTTAGTTCGAATTATGATGTTTATCCACAATTCTTGAAGACAGGGGAAGAGATCTGGTCATAAACCTTATCATACTGCAATACTTAAACTCCAGGGTAAGGAAAGGAAAGTAGACAAAGAAAAAAATCACAATACTTCACAAAAAAGAGGACAAACAAGCCAACTGCAACACACCATTGAGTCTGAGTACAATTTCAATCAGCGATGTGGATGGCTCTTGAACTCCCTAACCTGGTAGATGATACCTACAAATCTTGCTCAGCAGGACACTGACGATTTTGATAGCCCGTCGCCACATCACTAGAATGTCATTTGGTCTCTGCCGATCAACAACCACAATGAATAGTGCACGGCAGATATTCTTACAGAGAAACATCAGAAGATTATTCAGTGGTTGATTAGTCCTACTTTCCTCTGCGCAGATAAAGCCCATTGAACTAGCGTCCGAAAGCGACGAGGTTGTCGAACGAATTCTCCATCACTAACTGTAGTACCACTATTACTAACTAGTCCTACGAATTGCACACTTTCGTACCTAAGTTTGGAGAAGTATATCCCCGGAGCAAACTGCAGCGCCTCTTTGCATGGCTTCTAAGTTATGAGAGATACCTCCACACATGAAATAGTGTACATGAGACAAGTCGCCTTTCTATCAGGGAACTTCAAAATGCATCAACTGAAAGTATCCGGCTAGTACAACAACATTCGTTTCCAAAGGAGTATTTACTATGTAAGGAAGGTCTCATCATACAAGAAGAGCCCGTAACATACAACAAAAATCATAAAAGGAGCTTGCTGGGTATTTTTAGCCCTCTCGGAAAACTAAACGGTCTACTGCATGTTGGTGGGAGAATTCAAAACACTAACCTGTTCTTTGTGACTAAGCACCCTTTAATGCTGCCAACGAAACACTTTGTGACCACCTTAATTGTCCAACATTTCCATGAAGTTAGCGGTCGCTCAGGTCTAAATCGTGTTCCTTTTCTCCTGTACGAGAAGTTTCGGAGTCTCTTTGCAAATACGGTCATAAGAGGCGTTTTGATGAACCGCTGCTAGTGCCGAAGGTGGTTTGCGCCACCATGTCAACATACCATAGCACTGCTGCCGATGGATGGAATCGGGGTAAATGCGGATCCTCTTACAACAACTGGGGTAATATACTTTCGGTCTACTATTCGTCAAACGGAGACATGTGACAGAAAAGCGGTGCGGTTGCATTTTCACCTGTTTTAGTATCAGGGGAGTTTAATAGCACATTCATTGAACACTGATTCATTTTTGTTTGCCTTTAATCGGCTCGTTGCCAAGAGAAGCTGTCTAAAACGGCTATGTGGCGAAAATGGTATAGATTTCACAGGATCATAAAAGGACACTATAGTGTTACTCCGAGACTGGAATGAGGACAAAATCGCTACAGCCCTACTCACAAGTAGCTGCGACTGGATCTTTAATCATCCGAAAGCAAGCCATCGTGGGGGTGCATGAGAAAGAATTATTCGGTCTATAAAAAGGACTCTGGTGATGACGCTACAAGAACAGCTTGTCTCTGACGAAGTTCTTCATACAACGCTCGTGGAAATCGATAAAATTCTTAGCGGTAGACCTCTAATCAGACAGCCAGATAACTTTGATGATCAATATGCTGCCACTCCGAGCAAATTACCTTTCCTTAAAGGTTAACTCATCTGCCCCGGAGGCCGTGAGCGAAAATCGATTTAACCGAAAACGTCAAAAAGCCACATATCTTACGGATGTGTACTGGCGGAAGTGGATACAGTCCTATCTGCCCACATTGCGGGAGATCCAACGTTGGTCAACGGTGAGGCCCAATCTTTCGAAAGGCGACCTTGTATTACTGGTAGATGTGAATATACCCAAAATCGGTTGTGCTAGAAATCAACAAAGGCGAAGATGGTCTGGTAGGGAAGCTATCGTACGAATAACCAGAGGGATTACTTGAAAGGACTTTCGGCACCTATGCAGACTTGAAAGAATTCTGGTTTCACTGGCGTGTGTTAACTAGGACTAAACCGTATCTGATACCTTGCACCATCCCTAATCTCCGAGGGTAGTATAACTTTCGGTGACGTGTTTATTTGTTTTGCCTTCTCTCCAGTTGATCAACGTTTACCCATCACTTGCAGTACACTTGATTTGCTGGGCCGACTGAATTATTTTATTGTTAAGACGCTACGTGTCTGTGGACTGTTTTCCTGGGATTAACTACCTTGAATAATCATCACAAATTGACCAAGACAGTCTTTTTATTTTGATAGACCACGGGGTGCATAAATATTGGTAGAATACTTGTCGTATCGATTTGTAGGCCTAGAAGTTGCCTACATAATCAACGCAAATAAATATTAAAGATAGCAATAGATCAGTGATCCTCACAGACGCCCAACTGCTATACAAACAGGAAAAAACACCAAGTTCTTGGAAAGAAAGGGACGAGGGGGACATTCTTGATAAACAAATAAGCTTATACTCAAACACTCAACACAATGGTGTCTACGCCTTACAAGCAAACAACCGAACAACAAGTAAAGGTGAAGCGTTATAAACAACGACAGCTTACCAAAAGTTTTCACTGCCTCGCGTCACCAAATGCATTTACTTCACAGGCAACTCAGGCAAACAATAAAAAATTCACGTCACCAAGCCCGATTAGCTGCCATCCTACCTAAAATCTCCAGCCACTGATTCTGCGGGCTACGAGGACCACAACCTTGGAGACAAACGCAACCTACAGTGGCCAAACCCTTCGTAAACAACCTTATTTCTCCACGACAGGTCATCATCTGTTCAACTGATACCATACGCCAGTCGATAACAACGTGGGCAAAGAGTACTTGGTGTGGAAGACGAATGGTTGTCACCTTTGGTGTATGGCCCAAACATCTAAGTCTGATCAACTGTAAAGACTGAAAGAAAAAACTCGTTAGACAATCACAACCCACTTTCTAACCTTTTCGTTGCTAACTAGTTGGAGCCACCCGACAAGAGCGACCGAACGCAGACATTGGTGGTCAAATACCTGAAGATGATTCAAGTCTTCTACATTGAGCGACCACGTTTCGCTAACGTAAAGTAATACAACCCTCTCTGTCACCTTATATATGAGACACTTAGGTCTCAGAAAGATAACTCTCTGTCTCCAGAAGTGACCCAGATTGGTCAACACCACCCTAGCCTTAGAGATACGAAACTTTATCCCATTTAATACATCTCCCTTGCGGATACAGCACCCCTCATGCAGCTCCCCAAGTACACAAAAAGGCCAAGGATATCCAAAACCCCACTATCCAACATCAAATCTACGCAATCACAACAGTTTTGCTGAAACACTTCGTACTTTGAGGCTGCAAAGCGCATCCCGAGGTACTAAGCAGAACACGAAATAGCGTCTAGCATTGTCTGCGCTGCTCGAAAGTCGTCAATCGGCAACAAGTTGTCGTTGACATAATGAAGGTCAGTCAGTCTTCCACCAGGTAGGTCCACGCCGGCATCCTGTGAGTGTCGGAGACAGTCTTTCTTCACTTCGTCTATGACAAAATTAAACAAACGTGATGAAAGTAAACAGCCTTGATGTACGCCGCTCCTGGCGCTGAAACTGCTAGACAGCTCACCATAAACCTTAACCTGAGGTGAAGTATGGGAATAAAGCGTTGCCATTATGTTCAAATACTTGGTATACCTCTGCGCTTAAGCGACTCTAAAAGTGTAGATTGATCCCCTGAATCGAACGCACTTTTAAAGTTGAAACGTATGCAATTACTGGCCGACGGCACATATAACGCTCCTTCAGAAGTCAACAAACAGTAAAAGGTTGGCTAATACATCCTCGTCCAGGAAAAAACTGTCTGTTTTCCTGTCATGTTGGCCTCCCGAGTCGAATTGTGCGGCGAGGCATAATGGATGCCAGGGCACTCAGTAAGGACTGGGATTAAACGAATACCTCTATGGTTTTCGAAAGATTCCCAGACACCTTTTAATGGGTAAGGTAACTATTATCGGGCAACCTCGGCATGGATGGACCGTCTCCGATGTCAATACAAGTTGAAACAATTGAGTCAAGGATCCTAATAAAGCCCCCCTACTTCTTTGAAATGTGCAGACACGAGGTCACTCAGCACGGCAGCCCCATTACGTTTAAGAACCGAAATAAAACTGCCCACCTCAGTTTTGGTGGGTGGTTCAAACTCTGGCAACCATGGCACTAAATTGCGAGGTTTATGACGGCAGAAGCAGGAAACCAGTTAACTTGGTCCCCAGAATGCTTCGCTAAATGATGTTGCAGTGACCTGGAGATAACCGCGGTCCGCCTGCAGTACGATGTGTAAAATTCTTCTCAACATCTTAGCTAACATCGTATATAGGATCGCAAGGATCTTTGTCTGCCGTCTGCTTGTTGCATGCGATCACGTTTGTTTGTGTGAATGGCTTGTCAACCTATGCACACCAATGGCTCCAGACACACTTCCGGCTTACTCACGTGCTCGACGGTCGGATCCCTAACCTCCCTAACCGCTTCCGTGTATCGGTGACGTTTAGTATTGGCTGAGACCTAGGTCTCAACAACTATTGATAAGTGTTCAAAATGATGGAATTGGTGTGCAATCAGCCCATTAATCGAAACTGAATGTGACGACGTCGAGAGGCTACGAACGTAATCACCATTCCACGATCCTGTTCTCGACGTCAATTGTAATGTCCAACGTTGCAGGGCGTAGGATTATTGTACATGGTCCTTATGGGAATTCCCGTATGCTTTGAAGCGTATGTGTTTACTCGGGACCCATGTGTATTGGCTCCAGACAGCTATAAATAGATTACTGTTTCACTGGTTGTTCTCTTTCTAACGACCCCTAAGACACTCCATAACAACACGAAATGTAAGCAAGATAAGTGAAAAAAGAACTGCATGGTTTTTGAAGAAATACATTAAAAATCTAGGCCATATTAGAAGGTGATGAAATGCAATGCACATTTTGAGTAATATAAATGAACCAGCTCTATATTATAGTTCATACTCATTTTGTGCCACTAGTGGCATAAATGACCTCATACACCAGAATGTACTTCATTACGCGCATTTACCCCGACCATGTAGCTGTAGCCAACATCACGCTGCAGCGTTTCTCTGGATGATGGGACCACGACAAGAATCCGAGATAATAATAAAACAGACGAGCATGAGCCCGAGGCCCAGTAAGTCATCCACATAACGTTCACAATTGAAGATTCAGATGGCGTTAGTCACACGACAACAGACCCCGCCACACCAACGCCAACTCGAAACGGTGCTGAACAAAAACGATCAACATTTGAGTGTTTCAAACAAAAACCAACAAGTTTGGAGCAAACCGTTCGCAGATCCCATCGTAGTGAGTTTTGATTGGTGAGAAGTTATCAATACTGTATGCAATATATTTGAGCGTTTGTGAATTTCAACGATTTGTATACAAGATGCAGGAAGGAGAGTAACGACCTTATACGTCGTTGTCAATTATGTTGGAAGTACGAGTGCCGTTTGTACTCCTTTTGTTTCCTACTTTTGTATGTACTTAGACATGTCCCCCGCGCACTCGAACGTACATACCCACTGCGTGCACGCTTGTTGCTCCGCTCCGTTATCGCTTCGTATTTGTATCCGCTTATTCTCGCGTTGATCTCGCAAGTCGACAATATACTCTTTGCCTACTCACTGCATTATTCTCAACCGGTCGTCTTCGGTTCGCTCGATCCTACAAATTGGTGAGCCCGACGTAAGTCGTATATTATCGTGTACATTCGACTTCGGTATTTTTCCTCGCTCATATTATGTTTCTAGTGCGTATAGTTTACACGTATATATTTATTTAAATTTTATATCGTTTTCATCTACTCAATCGCCGTGGACATTAAGTCTGAATGCTCCTCCTCCGAATCGCTGATCAGCCCAGCCAGCACGACCGTCCTATGAATGTCCTATGAGCTTCCCGCGAGTGTCCTATGAGCGTCCTAACTGAACATTTTCAGGTCACTCATAGGACGGTCAGAAATAATTTCCGCGTAGCGCGGTTTATAAGGCATTTTTTCAATTCCATACGTAATTCGCCGATTAGACTTAGGGGAAGCTACTACTTACGTTATCTTTAGCACACCAGCACTCCGACTTAAGGCCAAATAACGGAAATACGCTCCACGCAACAACAGAAAATACGGTAATTAATGTGGAAATATATTTGCATGTGAAAATGTACAAACGTAATCAGATATTCCGTGTTGTCGTGGTACTTGAAAAATGTCCGTCACGTTTGCACGCACTGCTTGGCTGATGAATAACCTGTAAATTAGATACCAGATGCAGTTGGGAGGATAAGTTTGAAATGATATATCTCCGTAAATACTTTCGATAAAGCAAAAGTGAAACACAACAATCTAGCAGTATTCTTTCTAAGCATTGCAATAATACCACAGATGTTTGCCAGTTCATAACCAGTAACCTGAACATGCCATCCTGAACTTGTACAAAATTCAAACATGACCCATATTAATACAAGTTTCATGGATGTTTAAAATCTCAAATCTTGCTCGTATTTCATCAGTGAACTTACCAAAGTTAACATAATTCCTTGTAGAGCCTTCTTCGGTGTTACTGCCGCATTGAAAAGACCACACAGCCTTTCCACGGGGCAATTTTAAAATTCGCCGGCAGCAGATTATTCACATTAAGCGAAGACAAACAAGTTCTTTAGGACAAATAATGTCCACCAATTTCGTCCATAATTAGCTGCTCCTGCTTTCGGAGATCTTGATTCAGAGTTGTGGTTCGCCGTGTTGGAAATAGAGTTTAACAACCGGCGTATAACAAGCGATGCGGACAAGTTCT
>JTDE01003248.1:32173-75472 GCA_014338405.1 Paragonimus skrjabini miyazakii | reverse complement strand
GATCGATCCACCGAATCGAACGCACATTTGTAGTCGAGAAATATGGCAGTTGGCCGCTGGTACACATGACGCTGCTCCAGAATTTGACGAAAGGTAAAAATGTGATCTATACATCCCCGGCCAGGACGAACACCTGCCTGTTCTTCTCTGATGTTTAACTTCCGAACTGCAGTGAGTCGACGAAGTATGATGGATGCCAGAACCCTAGAAATGACTGGGGTCAAACTAATTTCCCTATGGTTTTCACAAGAGCTCCTGATACTCTTTTTGAATATAGAAACTATTATCTCATGACTCCAGCACGGAGGGATGGTCTCCGTCGACCACATAAGTTGAAGCAGCTGAGTCAAGGCCTCAACTAACACCTCTCCACCTTCTTTAAAATGTACTGGTATTAGATCATCTGGACCAGCAGCTTTATTACGATTGAGAGCCGAGATGCAATTGCGATCCTCTATTTCAGTGGATGGTTCTAAATATATCGACCGGGGTGCTACGTCATACGTTTGTGGTGATAACGCAGTGTTCCGCCCAACGTTCCAACCTTCTGGGCTTATTATAGATTAGTGTGCCATCTGCCTCGCTGATGGCCTCACTGACACGGTCGCCCGGGACCAGTGGCACGGATCAGCTTAAACAGTCTGCCGGTGTTCCCTGTGGCAAAAGCAATTTCCATTACCCTAACTTTTTCCAATGACCAAGCCTCACGATCAGCCTTTACACTACGTTTCAGCTTCCTACGGATATCTCTTCTAGACTTATTATGTGAACTATCAGGAGGAGTGTTCCGTCTGGCTTATAACAACTCCAGAGGTTTCTCTGAGATCCAGTGTTTATTAAACTTATATACCCCTGTGCCGCATGCTACAGTACCTGCTTTCTGAATAGCCTGTGAGATTTGTGTCCAGAAGCGAATACCACAAAAGCAGCTTTCTAAGCTGGTTTGGTACTTATGCCTCACTGATGGCAAGGCCAATTTATCAACAGCCAGTCGTTGCTGTCGGTAGGGTCGTTGTCCATCAAAAGTAAGAACAAAACGACAACATACTGATGCATGGTCTGAGTCCAAGTACGTGCTCCAATAAGAACGACAGTCTTGAATGCAACCACGCCACCTGTAACTAACAACTATGTGGTCTATCTGTGACTCGGCTTGATTCAGAGAAGTCGGGCGCCAAGTGTAGCAATGACGTGCACGATGCCTAAAACTAGTGCTGGCTAAAAACAGCTTATGCACAGCTGCAACAATCGCCCACCATTATCTGACCGATGTGACGCTATCCCAAACCTGCCACCTAAACGATATTCGACTTCACCAAGGCGGCCGACCTGAGCATTCATATCTCCGGCCAGAACGACTATATCAGAGTCACGTGTTGACCGAAAGAGAGAGGCTGGATCCGAATAAAACGCGTCTTTGACGCTGACTTCACTACAGTCAGTAGGAGCGTAAGCAGACACTGAATGAATTTCTGAAAGTCTTGTGTCTAGAGCTGGCCTTAACGGAACCTGCCAAGCGGACGGCACAAAGTCTACTGTTAACAAGAATCCAATCTATCAATGCGGCCGTCGAGCTAAGGACTATACCCACTCCAGCCTGACCTGTAACAGCGGTTGTGGATTCACCCGAAGTGTATAACCAGTATCGGGTAGCCAGTGCGAGTGCTGTTAGTTCCATACGCTGACTACTGTTCTGGATTCTAGTTTCCGAGACACAACAGACATCTACATGCAACGAGTCTAACGTTCGTGCAAGAGCGGCCCGTTGACCTATCTGTTTTAGGGTGCGAACGTTGAAGGCACCTATATTAATTCGCATTCTAGGTTTAAGCAAGGGGCGAGGTAGGCATGAGGCTGAATGGCAAGAGACGGAATTTACCGGCTCAATGTTACTACGGTTAACTACATCTGTTGTGGGACCTGTGGAGTAACTATCAGAAATGGAGTTCGGGAGAGGCCTGAGAACTAAATTGGATAGGATAGTGGGGGAGGGGTCAACAGTAGCATGTTTTCGCCTATTCACGCTGCTGTATGCAGCAGATAGGGCGACCCGATTTATACAGCGAGACGGCCGATGCAGTATGGGATTACTTGTGTTGTGACTATTCATGGTTGTGCGTGGGATGAGATACTGCCAGGGTGCCCAGACTTAGACAGGAGAACGATTAGGGTTCTCAACCAACGTCTTTGGCTCAAAAGCCTATACCGCAAGGCAGCGGGTGGGTGGCAGTGTACCTGAACTGGTACATGTTTCGGAAAAAAACGCCAACCTTCTTCCAAGCTGGAGGACCAGGAGACTGGCTTGTTCGACCTCTTCCTGTTGGCCTGTCTGGCATGTGTGACTCTATCGGTGTGGTGGCCACACCGTCCAGTTTAGCCCAGTAGGTGATCGAGATGCGCAAGCCGTCACATTGCGTCAAGGTCCAGTCATGTTGTGACAGGGTATATTACGAAACGCGATTACTTTTCCAGCCGAACTAATCAGCACGCATGTATGTCAATGTCCAGTAACCTCATGACTGATACTCAATTGTAGCCAACTATGCGACCATTTTGGTTGGCATAATTGCAACTCCACTGCCAAAACTACGTAGCCTACAAAAGTTGTAAAGGCATTCGACAAATGTGACGTGCTGTTTTAGTTTTACAATGTTCACTTGACATGGCCGTGACCTCAGCATTTTCAATAAACCTCTGGCGGAATATTTTTAGACATTTTAATAACTAGCGACTGTGTAGTAGTGCGCAAAAAATTGTTGTTTTATAGTACATTCATTTTTTCTGCGGTGTGTATATGTCGTTCTGTTTGTAGATATTCCGGTTCACTGTTTTTGTTGTAGTAGCAGTAGTAGTAGCAGATGATTACACATCAAAAAACTTCCGTATGACAGCTGCGCAAAATTTAACAATACTTCTGGTTTACTTATAGATAACAGCAGTTTAATTTATCTAGAAGGATGATCGAATTGGAAGTTGTGCCGCAAAGCCTGTAGAGTACCGATAATCGTAGTAACGCCTTGTGCATACAATATGACTCGTTTAAAGCCGGAAATCACATTCAACTGGTTAGCGTATTGCTTGAGTTCAAGGAGATTTCTGCAGCAAGGCCTAGTTACGCAGGATGGGAACCGCAGTGCCTACTTAATCACGCTGCTGGAGCTTGCGTGGAACCAAAGTCGATGGCACTGTTGTTGTGAAGTGTTCTGTTCTTTTGTTAAACCCAGTTCAAGTCTAGTTACTTCTAAGTTACGTTCGGCATCTAGCCCCCGTCCAGTATGGTCGAACCTTCTTATGACAAAGCTTTTAAATCCCTATTTTATTTACTACCTGTGTGTTTTAAATACATTCAATGGGGTGTGCAGGCTCGGTGGAACTGTTGACCTGTACTCCAGAATCGATTTTGTTAGAGTGCATACGTAATGTATGTTTGTTCAGATTGATAGTCCAACTCCCTCTCTTCTTTACGATATGAGCTTATGAATTACTACTCTGTTGGTCTTATAATTTGGCTGATCGAACAATCGTTTCAATGCATTCGGTTGCTAGCTTTTTCGCATGGCGCTCGATTTATCCAATGGGTTTCACAACAGCTACCAGCCGGGAAATGTGCTCGCATTTTAAGCAGCGGATTTCTCTACTTGATGCGCTGATCATTATCGGCAGATCAGATTTTTGACAATAGCGTCTTCAGTTCGCCTGATTCGACCACTCTACCCACGGGACGTTATGGTAATGTTCACACACAGTTAGTACTTTATGAAGATAACCATTCACAGTTTCAAATGATGCGTCAAATTAGTGGCAAAGCAATTCAACATTCCGTCAAATTAAGATTGAGTCACCATGTGCTCAAACGTAATGCACAGTGATGATGTAAAAAATGAAATGCTCTCAATCTTTATCACAGGTTGCCCTCACTGTCTTGAAACTGTTGGTATTCATTAATCAGGTCGCTCACGTTGTTCTCCGCGTCGACAAACTCGCTTTCTTCCATTCCCTCGGCGGCATACCAGTGCACAAACGCTTTACGACGAAACATGGCGACATACTGATCTGCTATGCGACGGAATATGTCTTGCATGGCTGTACTGTTCCCTATAAAAGTCACCGCCATTTTCATGCCTCTGGGTGGTATATCACACACTGCGGTCTTGATGTTGCTCGGTATCCATTCGACAAAATTTGCGGAATTCTTATTCTGCACATTCAGCATCTCTTCGTCTACCTCCTTAACCGAGATACGACCGCGAAACATGGCCGCCACGGTTAGATATTTGCCGTGTCGGGGATCGCAAGCAGCCATTAAATTCTTAGCATCAAACATTTGCGATGTCAAGTCATGCACTGAGTAAGATCGATAAGCTTGTGAGTAACGGGAGGTCAGCGGAGAAAATCCAGGTACAAAAAAATGCAGTCTTGGAAACGGTATCAGATTGGTTCCCAGTTTTCGAAGGTCTGCGTTTAGCTGGCCTGGAAAACGTAGACAGGTGGTAACTCCAGACATGGTCGCGCTGACCAGGTGGTTTAAATCACCGTAGGTTGGGTTAACCAGTTTCAAGGTGCGATAACAGATGTCGTACAGCGCCTCGTTGTCGAGCACAAATGTCTCATCAGCCAATTCTATCAAGTGATTTGCGGCCAACGTTGCATTGTACGGTTCCACTACCACATCAGATACCTGAAGAATGAGTAGAGAAAATGATCAGAGATGATGTAAAAGTATGGATTACCGCTCAAGATCAAAGTAAAGGCGCGTCACGTTTGACGCACTTGAGGTTAAGCGAAATTTGCACATGACGGTAAAATGCGTTTAGTTTTTAGTCGCTGCCGTCCACACACTTTATACGGCTTTAGAGTTTGTACGGATCGTATCTTCCGTATGGCTTGAAGCTCGTCATCGTAAAAAACAGCGCATTTTTTTCTCAGTCAAATAAACCTGCTTTGTGGATATACTCTTAGACACTATAAGGTGCTTACGATGGATTTGACAAGTAAACTACACCTTTTCTAGTTGAAAATTTCTGGATATCACTTTCTCGTGTCGATTTCAATTTAAGGTGTCCCAACAGGATTCTCCGGGTTTCAACTGCGAACGGGCTCACACGGCTAGTGTGTCTATTGGCCAATCTTCTTTTAATAATTGTAAACTTAGTAGCGTTTTCTTTCAGGATATTCCACGTTACTGTTGAGGTGAGCGACGGCCCGAGTCACAGTACCTTTTGTTCGGGCTCATGGCTGTCATGATGCTGATGAGGATCGGTTGGCTGTTGCGGACTGGGAGGAGCAAGGAGTAAACAAGCTTCATGCGCCTGGATCCGGTTATTAAGCTGAGGCTGAATCTTTTTTGTGTTTCCTTCGTCGCACAAGGATTATTTTATGCTTATCGTGAGGGTAAAACATAGATTTGTCCGAGAAACCGGTATCCTTAGTCGATATTAGATTAATGGGCAAGGTTGACAAAAACCATTCACAGTATGTCAAACCACTGTCTCACTCGCTTTCTCAAAACGCCATCCTTTGATGAAACTTGTGTGGGTGAAAGCGAATGCAATTCAGAATGCGCTGAACCTATTGTTGACTGATTCCGAGTTATTTGGATAACTTGCTTGCCGAAACCTGGGGCTTTTTGTTTACAACAGAGGTAACACTTCTGTCCGGTTCTTCCGTTTAAACATGCCTGCGGATAGTTTGTCGACTCCTTTTATGCGTGGAATCCTTCTTGTGGGACCGATCCCTCCTACCAGCTACATTTAAGGCACTGTTCCCTGGATGTTGCTGTTTAATTTTTATGCGGGTTTTTCTTAGTTTCATATCCCATTAATTTAGGTAAACCGATTCAATCTTGTACGTATCTTCCAACTTCATTGTTCAGTAGTTGAAATAGTCAAGCTCTGACTCGTTTTTATCGATTGCAGACGGCATTATTGTTGTTTTGGCTACCAACCCGAGAATTACCGTGGGATATAATGTCGGTACATTTGCACACTGATTGAAACTAATTAAGGTAAAGATGCAGCATGCTTTCTGTGAAGTTGTGCTGATTTTAGGTGGACCTCGATAAGAAGATGCTGATGGTAAGTGTTAACGCCCGGCCTGTTTGCCTGAGAATCGGTACGTTCAGTTCACCTGGGACGATTCAGGGTTTATGAGCGCTCTAGTGAATTATTCGTTTAGTTTGAATGCTTCAGCCCTGTCTTCTGCAATCATGGTGGTCGTCAAACTGCTACTTAGATGCCTAGCACCGAGACAGGCCTTTCCTGAACTATCCGCCGGCCTTTCAGACGACGACGAAGGCTGAAGCTTATGTCAGTCCGAGTTGATCGCTCATCCTGACCTATACTACCACATTGACGGGGTGATCAGGCTTGTGTGATGTTTTGATCCTGCAGGCTTCCGACCTTCCAGGTACAACCATGTCACAAAGACCAAAGAAGAACAGTCAGACAAAAATAAGATGCACTCATAGGCTTGTTTGTCTCACAACTGACCGCATGGAAATGCCTAAGTAGTGTGGCACGATTCTGTGGACATACAGCAGAACTATTTTTTAGGTTGCGGCACTGTCCTCTTCCGCATTAGGAAGAAGGGGTTAGAAGAGGTACTCCGGTCGCTCAACCGTTGACCGTGACCGCCAGCTTATTATCCAGTACGATCGAAAAACATCTGGTAACACTCAAAAGCTTGATATGTCTCCGGATACGCCCACTGCGTGCAGCAGTGCTCCGAATCAGACATCCAGGTCTTATTCGCTGCGCCTTCGGGCTAGGCAAGCCCCTCAATGCCAAGTGAGTCAGACTCTTGAGTCATTGGCTCTGGGTAGGGTCCCCCAAGAAAACCCTGTATCATGTTGTCTCGCAGGTCAGACTTTTGAGTCAGAGACTCGGGGTGAGATGGCTCAAATCAACCCACTTCCGCAGCATAAACGACCGGGAAGTATCAGAAGCTATCGTTCTCCCGACAGTGACACTATCCACTTATCACTGTTTTCTCTTTCTGTTTTACTCCCCAAGTTATTTGTCTCTCAATGATTGTTTTCTAAAGCCAAGGCACCTGGTAGACACTAGCGCCTTCGATGTCCGCACTTTCCTACAAACCGATCAGCAAGCTGCTCTGGCAAGTACTCTGTCAAATCTGGAGCTTGATTTGTGCTGCGTGTTGCAGACGCGAGTCTACGATTCTAGCACAGTTATACATTTGAGCTCACCTCTAGATAACTGTCGATCAAAGCGCTTATCTCTCAGGGTTTCTGGTGACGCCGAAGCTGAATCTTGCGGTCAGGCTTGAGTGGGAATAGCACTGAGTTCCAGTGCAGAGCAACGTTTGTTTGATTGGATCCCAATGAAGAATCACTTATGCACTGTCAGATTCGGTACACCGAATGAGGTCTGTTGAAGCAAATCGGAAAGGTATTGCGTATTCATTGTATCAGCGTATGTTCCAACGGACAGCTGTTCGGACGTTATCAAGAATGCGCTCTACGATATCCTAGACCCTCTGAGGCAAGCTAAACACTCGGACATCATCATACTAAGAGGCGATTTTAATGCTCAGCTTGGTCTTCGTTCTCCAGAGGAGAAATGGCCTGGAGGTGTATCTGTTGTCTGGGCGCAACGTGCTGACAGTGGCGAATGACTGCTGCATCCGTGCGCCTCTCATGGTCTGTATATTCCGAGCATCACATTTCAACACAGGAAGAGACATTGTGTTACTTAGAGACCTCCGTGTGCTTTTCAGCCGTGGTCACAGCTGGATCATATAGCAATCAGTCACAGGTGGCGCCATTCTGTTAAGGACTGTCGTTTCTCTTGGAGCAACCACCTAAACTCGGATCATGCTGTTGCGCGTGTTTGTATTTTTCATTTGACCAGAGGACATACGCTCGTATATGCGAGAAACTTAACTGGCATTCGAGCGAGGTGAGTGTGAAGAACGCCTATCGTGAAGCACTGGTGAACAAACCACCCAGTTCCAGTCAGATGAGAGAACCTGACGAAAGCCGGGAATAAATTGCTACCCCTATGAAAACATGCTGTGGAGAGGTATATTCCGAAGGGGCTGTTCAGTTGCGACAGAACTGGATTTCCGTCACGTCGGTAAACATTATGAAGAAGCATCGGAAAGATATCCGGTTGTCGCTGAAAAGTAGGGTATGTGCATTCTGTTTTGCTCTATGGTTCGGGAACGTGGCCTGTTCGCAACGAAGATGTCAACAGACATCGTTATCTCCAGCATCTTGCTCACATCAAATGGACTGATTGCGCAATCAGTGTGGCAGTTCGCCGGCGATTATTGCGGAACGTTTGGGATATGCGATCAGTTGGTCAACCGATCACGTTGCACAGCCTGCGGTCGTTGGGTCATGTATTCCACACCTGAGCCTTCGCCGTACCGGGCATTATATACTGAAACCGCCAACAGTTGGGTGAAACAGCGTGGTGGTCAAGCAGCAACATGATCACGAAATATCAAAACCCTGGTTGCTCTATCGATCCAATTGGGTAGGTGTCGCCTGCCTGACTGGGGTCCTCTGCCAAAACAATCACTAGGAGACTTGATACTGTCATCAACAGAACATCCTACGCTGCAAAATTACGCATCTGTTTCAACTCTACTCCAGCTTTGTGTTTACGGCTAAAGGATGGAATGCCCGTTTCTGCGACTTCTTTTATACCTACTCATTTACTTGTTCCTGTAGAACTTGTCACGTGGGTCGCACGACCAGGCGCTTATTTGAACGTATTCGTGATCATCACCCAGCCTGGATCAGCAGCAGAGTCACCAAGACAATTACAAGCGCAGTTGTTTCACACCTCGTTGATACACATCATAGTGTCAACCTGGACTCCTGTTTTTGTTCGATCTACCTAGTCAACGCCAGTCACTCAAAAGCTGTCAGATGCCGAATTTTAGCCACAGCTGAAGCGATTGGAATTCGATTAAGAAATCCATCCTTGTTCGCACAAAAGCCCTTTGTTCAGGCGTTGAAGTCGCCATGGCCAACCACACAAACCATGACCGATCAAACTGTCATGGTTCCAGTGGCGTCATAACGATGACGTAATCGTACCAAAACGTTGTTTCCGTGTCTGCCGATGACGTGTCTGACCTCACCCAAAATAGCTACTTGTTTTTGTCCGTTTCGCCCTGGCAACTCTGTTTCATATAAATTGTTATGTAATTAGCCTGATGATGAATAACCGAAGACGAGCTTGTTCGCTACACAATATGTATAAAGCCTGAAGTTGAATCACTGAAAACGAGCTTGTGATTTTCACGAATACGCTGGGATTTTTTGCGCGATTTAAACAAGCCAAAGACCCCTCTGAGCTGCGCGAACTTGATATGTGCATTGAGTTCAGCGCAGGACTGGCTGAAGCGAAAGCTACTATTCGGTTTCCTTTTAAATGAATGGATAGTTTTGAACACCCGAAATATTATTGGAGTATTCTTCAGAGAAATCGCATTACACCTCATTGGAATATGAAAGACCTAATGAACAGAACACCACGCGCAGTTTGCTCGGTGAATTAGAAATTAATCATACAACGGCACTACTCATTCTCGATCGATTGACACCCAATGAGCGGTCTGATTTTGAGGATTATTCCGCACAGATTGCGATGAAACGGGGTGAAAAGAGGCTGGACACACTAACGAAGCAGATCAGTCTAACGAAGCCTTCCTCGGGGTTTCCAAATAATCCAGAACGATACGTCCACAGGTTTTGTTTGAATCTGGACAAAGTATTACTCGAAGTACTATTGCTAGGCCCTAAATTTTGTTATCCACAGCCTAAAACTAGGTAATTGAATTTGGAGGTGCAGTTTGCGTATTTGTACGCACAGTTGTCTGATCTCGTTTCTAATTCGATGCTAGATGCGGAGCAACTCAAATCTACGCTAGTGAATTAGTGCTGTCAGTACTTACCCGGCAATCCGGCCTCAAAACAATTTTTTCATGAGGAAACATCTCGTAACGGTGAAAAATTGGAGAAGAAATGAAAACATTTTAATTTTGAAGTCTGATAAAGGTGCTGGTATCGTATTGCTTAACAAGGCAGATTATATTGACAAAATGTACATCAGATTAGAAGATCGGGCCAAGTTTCAGAAAATGGATAATGAAATAACCAACGTCGAAATCCTTACGGTGTGTAAAACAGTAGAATTACTGATTCGGCTACATTGGAAAGAATTCGCCCTACCGGAGCCATGATTCCCAGGCCGTATGGGTTACCTAAAATTCACAAAGTTGGGATATTACTCAGACCGATTTTGGACATGTCTTACTCTCCATACTTCTCATTAGCCAAGTGATTATCACAGATACTAGATCCCATCAGGCGGAAACTGTCGACGCGCAGCTTACGCGACTCCCTTTTTCTGGTGGATGCCATCAAAGACACCAATTTGAGTGGACAATCGATGTTTCCTCTTGATGTCCCATCCTTATTTACTAACATCTCGCTAAGGGAGACCACAGAGTATTTGTGGTTATATCGAGGTTAGTGACATAAATATTCAGAAACCATTGACCGATCTCAAACAGTTACTTTATCTGTGTACTTACAGTTCAACGGAGGAATTTATCGACAAAAGGACGGTGTCGCGATGGTATCGCCGTTACGACCACGGTTTGCAGATATTTTCATGGCGAGATTAGAAAACGAACGGCTGAGTTTAAAGATAGGCCGATGTAATTTTCATAAGATACGTTGACGATATCCTTTGTTTACTCGATAACGATGTGAGTCCGACAGACATCTCAGTCAGATTCAACTCCGCACACTAACATTGGCACTTTTCGTTGGAGACCAAAATAAATAGGCAATTAAGCTTCGTGGATGTACGTTTAAGTTGCCGCGCTGATTGCTAAGTTCAGTGCGCGGTACACAGAAAGTGTATGTGAAATTGCCAGTACATTCATTTCAGTAGTTTTGTACAACTCATCCTGAAAAGAAATCTAGTTAACTGTTTGACAGACAACCGTAAGAATTTGCACGGACTAGTTCAGGTAAGCTTCTGGTAGGAACAGGTTATAACAGTCCGTTCACGATAGCGTTTCTTAGTCGTATATCCAACTGCCAGCGGGATTGTTGTTACCGCAAAGGACGTTTGACTTGTAAAGTAGCTTATTACAGGAACCCTCGTACAGCTTATGCTAAAACACTGGGCCACGAACACGTACACTTATTTGCACGGCTGACGTGCATTCACACACATTGGGTAGCAGTGCGTTGTCATTTGCCCTGGTGGCACTTCTCTGATTGTACGTACACACTATTACGATAGTCGCCTCTGGTCCGTCGTCTTCCTGGTGTTGACGTTTGCCCTTGAGTTCCTGAATGTCGCTTGTTCGTTTGTGAGTAGTATACTTCTCACAAACGGAACTGCCTGTTATACAATAGGACGCGAATGCCGTCAGTCAGGAGCGTTCTGACTGTTCAACGTCATTGACCAGAAAATCTTCAGACAGGTGAACCCTCCGTAACTCAAGCTCAGCGTGATTGGTACGTGTATACCTCACATTCTATGATCAACTATCTGCCTTACGTATTGTCACTTATGAGGCGTCTGGTAGCCCAAAATAAGCTGCAATTGATACAACGGCTGCCACTCTTCTTTTCCTACTGCGTTTATCCTAGCTTCGGCTCGAGTTGGTTAATCGCCGTAAATCAAACAAGCTCGAAAATTACATATGCACATAAAGTAGTTGTAAAGACAAACAGCTTATCTTTTGAGCGTTGGCACAACACTAGAATGGATTTGAAACGGACATGCAGTTTGGCGGTGAAGTGTGCCTTATCATCAACAGAATCTTCTGTTGTTGATTTTACCTAACGATTCACATTTTAAATGTATAGTAATGTGCGGGATTTCTTCTGCTTTGTCGGAGTTTCAGTGAGTCGATTATTGTAGTCTGTTCCAAACCGCTGGGAGTTTCTGGTGTCGTTTTTGTTTGAGACGTTCCACATGTTCCAGTCATATTCTGAAGTTATTCTTATATCCTAGAATGGGTTTCCTTCTATTCCTGTCATATGCCTTTTCTCACTGAACGATGTCAGTATCTTCATCGGTGTGATTAATTAATTAATGTCTTACAAAATTGTGATGGCGACTCATTGGGGGTTAGCTTTTTTGGTCAATTGTGACTGTTATGATGAGTTTTGAAAATTTTGAATAACATTCACACTTGATGGCAACTTTCGTAGACTTTTCAATCAATCTATTTCGGAAAGCAACAGTTGATTCGAGTTTGTATTTGTTACTGCTTTTCAGTAGTGCACATCCTCACCATGATCGAGTTTTGAACTGCGGTGCAGACTATCGTATTGGCCAACTTGTCACAGACCTTTCATTAGGTACGCTCGAGTTGTCATGTTCAAACGTCCAGTTACACTCATGCGTGAGTAGTTCTCAAGTTTCCGGGGCGCCGACAGGGAAATTTCGATTAATTCCTGTAGATGACCCCACGATTGTGAATCCTCATCAAGTAGAGGTCACACAAATCACTAGCCTTGTTGACCGATGTTTTTATTAGCGTTTAGTAGTAGAAGACTTAGTTGGCAATACTTACGCTAATGAACCTAATGGCCTGCCAGTGTTCGTGCCATCCGGCCGGAGGAGAGGAGGGCCGCCAGACCTCAGGTACAGAAAGCAGAAACCACTTACGGTGCCAAATTTATCAGCTGTTAGTCATTTCTCATTGCAAACTCATCAGTGGATCTTCTGGAATCTCAAGCCACTGAGGTGACAGTTTAGCAACAAGAGCGGAGTGTGGCGAACTACTGATTAACATTCCTAATACCTAGTTAGACGCTTGAATCCATACGTTTTCTGAAGTTGAGTTTGATCATCACGTGCACGTTGCTCTCCCGGTGGTGTTTTCTTATAAGTAGGACTAAATACAAACTTTGAGAACGAAAAGTTCAGCTGTGTGATCCTTGACTTCTGGCAAACGCGTTTTGCAGCTGTGAAATGTACCTGTTCTTACTATTCGCCGATATGTGTTCTTTAATTTTGTGTAACAGAAATTGAACATCACAGTTATCATCGTATAAACGCGATAGTTGCAATTTTAATGTGAAGACTGACTCTATAGACGTGCCTTTCGGTTGGAACGACACGCTGCACAGCCAACCAGAAGTGTCCTGATTAATTTGCTGTCAACAGTCTGACAGCCGTCAAACATCGTGTCCGAAAAATATGTACCTCAAACAGCTTGCACCTGTAATCACATGTACAATCGAAAAGCCATCTCCATGCGCTCACTGATCAACACGGCAAACCTGACAAATCCGCAACAAAGCACATCGGTGCCCAAGCAGGCATTTTTAGATTAGCAGTCTGTCGAACAACTTATGAAGCCTCCGTTACGATGTTATTTTCAACTTGCCGAATACCATACCCTCCGTTAAAAGTGCCACTACCTCCGTACCCCAAATCTCACTGTATTTTCCAGCTACATTGTGAAAAAAGGTCACCTATGTGAGAAGAACAAAATGACAGTTGCGCAGTCAAGTAGCCGGACCCATTCTGGCTTGGGCTGAATATGAAATTAAACATGCCCTAGCACCCAGTGCAATGGAAGCCGCCGGCGTCATTAATCACAGGTCATTTGTTGACATAAGGTCATCATGATTGATATTTTCAGAGTTATTTATGTAACCAGCAGTCGACGATTGCTGTTGCTATCAGTCTGACACTGTCGTAGTAAACGAACAACTTCAGTGCTTTTGTATGAGTCGTTCATGTATGCGGCTTTACATTTCTTTTCATAAACCTTGTTTGACTCTACTGTATAAACACCGACAATGCAATATGTATCTGAAGAAGTGCGGCGAAATTCGCCTTGACAATTAATCGTGCAATCTGTTGTTTATAACTCGTCTTCAAATTTATTTCGGGAAACAACTGCCTTCAACTGTCGAACATTCTGTCACTGAAGCACCAGAAGAACGTGGAGTGATTGCATCTGATAAATGGATTAAGAATAACACAACGTTACGAGCAAGTTGTAATACCCTACGTTTCAACCACCTCGGGTGGCTTTCCTCAGGGGTGTTGTCACGACGCCCAAACTGTTTGACTTCATTCGTACTAAATCTGTCTTTATCACATTGTCTAACCGACTGCCTCACACAATGCTCATAACCCAAAATACAGGGAAGCTGTAACTGTATCCACAGCTTCTGTCTTCGGTTCCTACTGCGTCGAGGCTGACACTAAGCTCGAGTTAGTCCATTACTTGCCGTTAGTCCCACGAGTACAAAGTTACACCAACTTTAGGAATGAGAGCTCCAGTCTTACCTCCAAAGTTGACGTCAGGATATCTTGAATAAACCGACAGGCTAACAATCTCTGTTACATCATTTCGGACTTAAAGATTAGTGTTTCTGTCGCAGCTTCGGGATGACGCTTTGAACCTTGAGACTACCAAGCGTTTTCAAATATGCTGGGTAAAACAAATTCTACCATCTTACCTCAATTGTGCCGCTCAAATATCGTCAAACGGCTTGCAGATCACACAACTGGAATGGGTGTGGCTGATTTGGATACTACCACCAACTCTGATTATTGAGAGTAGTGGTGTAATTTTTATCGTGTGTTGATGGTTTGGACATCCATCAACTGCTCATCCATTCAAGGAATTGCAAATCTAGATGTTTATTTTAACTTACGGTGACCCCAATGTATTATACAAATAATCTGAGTTGGTCGTCGTGCAGAGCCGATTGTTTTAAATCGCAAACTTAATGCGATTGTTTTGCTGAAATCCAACAGCTGGAGAGATAATGAAGTGGGAAACAGAATAAAAAGCCGATGATAGTTAATGAGCAAGAAACAGTCGCCTTACCCGAAATACAACTGATAGTCATACACCTCAACTGTGAACGCAAGTAATTATTAAAATGAGGTGTGTAAGGCTACGTTTCATGCCAACAAGATAAAATGGCGTCAGATAAAGGTTGATTTATATAGCTTGTTCGCTAGTGGGATAAGTGCTGTGACCTCTGAGAACCACTTGCAGTATTCAGCAAAAATTTAGACATATCAGAAGATTTACTACAAGGCTATACGAACGTGACGGTAAGATTATTTTGTAAGCTGTTTTATGAAAGATCACTGTCATTATGATAAGTTCAGCCTACACAGCGGAAGTTCCGTGTGACGCGGGTTACTTTTATGCACGCCAGCGTTGTGGGAAACTACAAGTGGATATTGTGCCCCCTCGGTACATTAATTCTACTCTAAAGTCGATGGAAAACCGGCAATTTCTCTCGTGCAGTAAGATAAATATTTCTGAAAATATGAATATTACCAGTCTCGTTTACTCACTTTAGGGGATGGGTATGTTGAAAACGAGCATATTATTCGATCTGGATATTCCTCATGTAACTTGCCCATTAACAATGTGCCCAGACCAGAACCTGTGCCTCCTCCCATGGAATGCACAATCTGGAAACCTTGGAGGCATTCGCATGCATCACATTCTCGACGTATCAGCTCCAATATGGATTCTATCAGTTCAGCACCGTCGGTATAATATCCTTTGGCCCAATTGTTTCCTGCTCCGCCGGATCCGACCACGAAGTTGTCTGGACGAAACAGATATCCACATGGTCCGCTACGGATATTGTCCAAACACCCAGGCTCTAAGTCGGCCATAACACAGCGGGGAACGAATCGACCAGCTAAATATTGGTTTTGTCATTTGACAATGCACCTACCGGCGGCCTCGGTGAAATAGACATGAATTCGTTCCATTTGTAAATCACAATCTCCGCGATAGACGCCATCTGTACCCAATCCATGTTCGTCTGAAATGACTTCCCAAAACTATGTATATTTATCGTCATGGTATAAGAAATAGTACAAATTTGAGGCCTACTTTTGCGCCCATCTGGTTACCGCACTGTCCAAGTTGAATGAAGACAATTTCTCTCATTGTGGCTAAACTGTTTTAAAGTAAACCGTACAATATACTATGAAAACAACGTGAATGAGATTGATAGTTTGAATATGCGCGGATATCGATTGTCACGGGTCTGTCATTTCCTGTGTGTCTGATGGACAATCCCACTATCTTCCACTAGCCAAGACAGCTCAGAGGAAGTTCGCGGTCAGCGTTTCAGTTGTGAATTCCATTAATTGCAAAAACCACTTAGCTGTTTACTTGCCATTTTTTTAAAATATAGAAATGTTTCGAAAATGGTTGGTTACATTTATGTGTACAGTGTGAAGGAAGTAAACAAATGGAAAGACATCGGGTGGACAGTTTATGTATACGAATTGTTCATTCGTTTTCGAGCGCGTACACAGACGGCGTAGCCGGAACAATGGTTCAAAACGGACTCACTTGCCAACTGTCAACACTGATGAAATTGAACACTATTGGTGTTAGTTTTCCCGACGGTTAGTGGTTACTTTACCGTATCATTTATTCCGCTACAATATTTTACCGTATTGGAAAGCAATATTGCGAGCTGTTGTTTTGTGTATCTAATTCATCACATTTTAAGTTCCAACAACCAACTAGCGAAAGGTGCGAGGTGGAAAGATGGAGACCGCGTTGAAAGAAATGAAATCAACTGCCAAAGGGCAAATCACTAGACGGGGTTTATGGGGGTATTTACAGACTTTCAAACGTTGATTGACTTTTGTTTACGATCTGAATCAGTTAACTCCGTGCAAATGCACATACCCTGTTTAAATTGATTCCAGCTGGCCAAACAATCCTCGTGCATGAATATCTTTTGCCTGATGGTCCTGTTCAGGCTGCTTGATCGCCATCATCATCATCATAACAGCCATGAGCCTGACCAAAAGGTACTGTGGCTCGGGCTGCCGCCCACCTCAACAGTGACGTGGAATATCCTAGAAGAAAAAGTTACTGAGGAGGCTGAGAATTAATGGGAGAAGGCTAACAGGAAGAATTAGAAATGGTATGGACACAGGTCCGCCATTGACTGCGACACATCGCCATCTCGGATAGCGTCTCTAACCAGCGGTTTGAATGATCACGAGGACCCCATCAAGGCAGGCGACACCTACCCACTTTGCTCAATGGAGCAGTCAGGGTCTTCATATTTCGTGACCACGTTGTTGCTTGACCACCACGTGGTTTGACCCAACTGTTGGTGGCCTCAGCATATAATGCCCGGTACGGTAAACGATCAGATGACATACGGAGTACGTGACCTAATCATCGCAAGCTGTGCAACGTAATTAGTTGACCAATTGATCGCGCATCCCGAGCGTTCCGGAATACGCGCCGGCGAACTGCCACATTGCTCACGCGATCAGTCCACTTAATATGGGTCAATTCGCGGAGACAACGATGGTCAAACACAGCAAGCCTGTTGATATCTTCTTTGTGAACAGGCCACGTTTCCGAACCATAAAGCAAAATGGAACGCACACAGGCATTATACACCCTTCCTTTCAGCGACAACCGGACATCTTTTCGACGCCACCTACTTCTGGATGGGTTTGTAGTCGTGCTTCAATTGCTAGCAGTGAGCACGGCATATTAAAAAGAATGGACTTCGAAATTGCTTATGTTGTTGAACTACTCGGTGACTATACTGGGAGTTAACTGTTTCCACTTATATTTGTATCGGGTCAGTCGTCTACAGATTCGTTTTCCAGTATAGGGTTCCCACAATTCATAATTTCTCTCGTTGGAGACTTCAGGTAAGATGACGGCCAATCAAACTCAATGATGTAAGTTTTTCCGAGTTGTCCGTAAACTAGGTGCAGTTAGTGAAGCGGGGCGAGGAAAGCCACAAAGAAGCTCTCTTGTTGCTGATGAATTATTTTCACTTACAGACCGGTTATTTGTTTACCTTGATGCTGAATGTTTAGGAATAGATGTGGGTGTTTTCATTATTTAAGTTTCCCTTCCTAATTGCGGCTTGTTTATTGTTCGTGGCAGATGTGTTTTCTTCTTTGATGATGGTGACGATGAACGTGGAATGAGTTACACTTCCTCGTGAATACATAATGGCTGTCGTGAATTAATAGCCAATATCGAAAGACTGTATTAACGGTTTTGAACATTGTACCATGGACTTGATAACCATTACACTGAAGTCAGAAAAATGTAGCAACCCTATAAAAATTGATAAAGCTACGTTCCACAAATTTATGAAGGTTGTTCAATATGAAGCAAAAAGATCAGGTTCTTACGCCTTAGGGATACCTCCAGAAGTTAGCAATTTTTTGGAAAAGGATGGAATGTGTGGCAGACAACTTGCAGACTAAGGAAGACAATAGGTGCGAGAACGTTACAACGTGTTTAAAAAGTGTATAACATCTGGCACTAAGGTTTCACATATCACCATGTCATTATCAGAATTCCACGAATGCAGAAGCTCCCCCAATGCGAAGTACTTCAAGCTCAGGGACTTCGCATTACGAGTATGAATCACCGAGTGTAATTCTGTGAAAGGCGAACAGAATGTCTGGAGTAGTGATAAATCCAACTCACCGACGAAATTGAACCGGAAATTTTTGAGGAAGCGCTTTTTAACTGTGGAAACCTATGCTAGTTAAAAGCCGGTTGCAACTGGCACACTGTAAGAATAATAGTTCGGAATCTGACTTCACACAGTATGTGTGTGTGCATTTTCAAACGACCGTGTCGTACCTAATAGATGGTCGTCGAAATCATGCTTAGAATTTGCACCATTGGACGTAGTACGCTGAACCCTGTGGTGTATGCAATAAATCCAGAAAGCACCGAGCAATTATGAGAAGAATGTTTGTATGTAGGAAAAATATCACAGATATGATTGTACAAAGTTCATTATTGTCCTTTTCCTGAAGTAAACCACAACCAGTATCAAAGTCAGTCGGAAACGCATTAAGTACGACATGGATAAAAAGTAGAAACGATCATACGTTTGCTATGTTCTCTTCTCCAAGTACCGACCACTGAAGGATTCTACTGACTTTATTGTATACAGATATTCTACTACGTAGCACACACCTAAACAGAAATGGCCGTAATCACACTCACGACGTTACCATAAAAATAATGTGGTTGTCAGTACTGTTTTCGGCTTTGAAGTATTCTGAAAGTTTGCTTTGACACACCCTGATTTGGCTGGCTCTGTTCCCAGCGAAAGATTTTGTCGTACCTTACGTTAAATTTTTTAATATGATAATCAGGTTTTTAATCGACGCCCTTCTGTATATGCATTCCACCAAAAAATATCCAGCCGCAGTGATGGTGAAACGACACTAGAATATTCCTGGAGTTAACGAATCACCATTGTGCGTTCACAGCCACCAAATAATCATTCGTTTACATTACAGCCAATTACTACTTAATCCGATCCGCTTCAAGCATGCAATCCGGTGAATCCACTGACGTAGTGAGATGAGTATGCTGCTACCGTTTGTTTTTAAAGACAACACACGCTTAACGCCTTATCCATCACTACATCACTGCACTGTCTGCGCAATGTCTCCCAGGATTGGTGGACTAATGATGTGAACTTTTCCTCGACTTCACTGCAGTCACGTATACCACAACGTGTTCAACAACCATCTGAATAGAACGGAAAAAGTATGTTGGTTTTAACCAACTCTTTTTGAATATGGTGCGAAATTGACGTCTGCTGCACGATACTGAGACGTCGGATAACCACTTCACTCAATAATATTATTTCTTTGAGTGGTGCCACAAACAAAAACCACAACCACGCCGAGTCTATTGAGGGCTGACGATCAACGTGCATCCAACCAGGCCGGCCAGAAAACGATACGAAATCAAGCCTCAGTGCGGTGTATTTGCCGGTTGATTACTGTTCAGTTAAGGGCGAAATAAGTCGGTAGTCAACAACGGGCGAAGTCGCGCAGATATGTTGCAGATAACTCAGTGACAGATGAATCATGGCAATGCTCTTATCGTACCAAACGTCAATGTGGTACACATCCCCAGTAAAGAATGTCAAAGTGTAATATGGTACATAATACCGGGAAACCCGTGTTCTCGATGAGTCACACTGAGAATCCCACGGTAGAAGGAACACAAAAAAGCATTCTAATTGCAATAGACTTGGGTCAAAAAATGACTAATGTACAGAGAGCATTAACAACAGATTGTGTACATAATTAAATGTAATGAAAGGCGTGCACCCCATCATTTGCGTGTGATCAGACTATCCGATGTGCGTAGGGTGCGTTCGCATGCGGCTGAAATAAGACGAAACTGGAAAATTCAGGACAAAAATCTGACAGATACCACGTTAGAGCCCCGAATGAACAGTTGCCCATGAAATCTGTGTTCAGCAGTCGGGTCCGATATCATGTGATCTTTGTTTTGTGGGTTATTTGTGTCAAAAGCGAGGCTGCAAGAGATTGGTAAAAAAGAAGTCCGGTTAGGTGGAGACTAAACGTTTTGCACCCAGTTTGACGACATAGAGATGTTTACCAATGAATAAATGAATCCAGGAACCGACGTGCTGTTCCAAGGAGCAAATGTTGTGACATGCTACCACTTCCTTGACTCATCACTTGCAAACATAAACAGGAAGACCATATAGATCGGCAAATAGGGACAAACACTGAGTGGACACGCGCAGTCATACCAAACATTATGTACTGAGAGTCAAGGTAATCCAATGAGTAGCTTCAGTTAGTTTTGTGTAAACAATGTCAACTCGGATAAGCATTGTTTGCTACACGTCAGTAACTTGGGGTTTCTAATGAGCAACAGGTGTCTTAAAGTAACTAAGTGGATTAACGCGGTGACATTTTACCACGATGTGTCTAGCAGCAGATGCGGTTGGCTCTCGAAAAACAGGTTCGACAAATTGCGACGGCTGCGTCATCTCTTTTAGCCATTTCGTTACAGCGTTCAACCCACCGAAAAGCAACATCAGACGGTCAAGTTCTTCAGTCCCCTAAATTTGCTCCGGTTGCATACAAACTTGGCTTGGTCGAGATCCTGTTTTACAGAGTCAGACGTATACGTACCTCCGATAACCTGCAGACAGGTTAGGAGGCGGTATGAAAAACTTCGTCAGCAAATTACTACCTCGAGAGAACTCAAGGAATTAACAAGAGCAGTGAAACCATTTAAATGGCTCAAAAGGAGGTGTTATTATTTTTGGATGTCAAAGATAGGCATCTAGGGCGCGATCTCAGGCACCAATTGAGATCTTTATCCCCCGTGTGCACAACACTGGTTGAAGAAACTTACCAGGGTATCCTAGTGCTGATCACTTAGTACTTGAAGTGAGTGAGTGCGTATCTACTTTCCGTATATTGTGTATAATCAGTAAATTATGAGCTTATAGTTGATGAAAGCAAGCAAACTGTTAACCTGCCGAAAAATATATTTTTTTTATACTCTGACGAAGTGGTTGGAGACCTAAGCCACCGTTGTGTTTGTTCCGTGACACCTACCAAATCGATTGACGTGTATGCAATAGAACGTAATGGAATAACTACGAATATTTCACAATCCCGATCTTCTTCGCGTTTTAGGAGGCAACATATGAAGAGTATAGAAACATGAACGGTAAGACTAGAAAACCAGGATCCACAAACATCGTGTTTCGGGAGGTACATTCAAACAAAATAAAGCAGAACAGAAGTAATCGAAAAGAAGTTATGCTGAGTGATAAGAGAAATGATTCCCAAACCCAATTACTTCTAATTTACGATATTTAGAAGAAACAAGGCATACACAAAAAAAGGCCCATCCACCTGCTCCTCTTTAACTTTTTTTTTTTAAACGACAATTTATACCTTAGGGTAAAAAGAGGAGGAAAGTGGTAGAAAATGTAGACGTTGGCAACGTAACGGACACACGTTTGTAAGCGAAATTAAACGTGATTCAGATACAAAAATAACAGGTTAAATTCGATGAGATCCAATCATTTCCAACTACTAACGCATTCACGAGGCGGTTGTGCCGTCTTGATCACACTTAGGCGTTTTGTTGCTTACATCATCGTTTTTGTGAACACCCCTGAACTGAACCGTCTGCACGAAGATTCAGTGACACAACCAAGAAAAACAGTCGTCCGCCCTTCTCAGACTCACGTGTAAAGTTGAGGTTAGGATGAAGTGGGAATGATATGCTTACGGCGAACACTCGCAGAGGACGCTTACCCTATAAATCTTAATGACAAACAAATAGAACTGACAGTACCGAAAGTTAAACCCTTATGCGTGAAAGAAAAGCAAGCCTATATAACGATGGACTGCTAAGGACAGGCGTTGGTTGAAATGGTGACTCGCAGACTAACTAAAGTAGTTGAAAAAGCCGGCGTAATTGCGAGTATCGTCCGGACCCAACGAGGCAGTTTACGAACAACGCAAAGATGCGGCGTCTAAATACGTGACCTCATTTCGTGTTTACTCTTTCACATTACCCTGTGGAACAGGTTGTCATCTGCACAACCAGGCGCCTTTCTCAGACGGTACGCGAGCACCACCCGCATGGCTGGTTAAGGGCAAGGTGAAGTTTATTCCGACTGCAACTCTGGTGCACTTCAAGGCACTCAGTCTCGCCGGAAGTGGCTTTCCAGCCCATTTACCTCTTGCCCAGCCGTCAATCCAAAGAAGCAAAAGTTCATATTTTAGCCACCGCGAAGGCGACCGAAATTTGGTTTCGCAATTCACAGTTTTGCGTTCGGAAGAAATTTGTCTAGGTCATACGGTTACTATGATCCCCCGCTACTCACCCGACAACTCCGTGGTCAATTTGTTCACCTAATTACCCTCAAATTCAAAACCGTTGGATGCATGTGACAGGTTGCTCTTGATTTTGCTCACATGAGAACCACGATGATATAAAATATTATCTATTTAACCCGACGATGAATAAACGGAAGTAGATTGCCCGCCAAACTACGCTATAGTCTTGACGAACGTATGGAGGCTACTTGAAATAGTGCTGACATCCTTAGTACATGACTCAATCATATAAATCTGTGGGAACCTAAAGACTGAACAAAAACGGACAGGCCTAGAAGCTATTATTAAATACCTACTCCCTAACCTCCTCGTTATTTACTTGTTGGTGCCACTCGAGGTGAGCAACCGACCGTAGACATTGTTGATCAAATATCTGAAGGCGTTTTACAGTCTCTACTCTAAGGTTTTGCAGCCGTAAAGTAACATAGCCCTCAAAACCGCCCTATATATGTGACCTTCAAGCTTCAGAAGGACACTTACAAATGCTGTCGGAGATGTCATTGATTGGTGAATACCGTCTTAGTCTTAGAAATAATGGTTATAATTTCACCTCCTACAAAAAACACCGCGTCTAATACAACTTCCCGAATAGACCAATGGTCATCAACCTTCATTACCTCATTAAACTACATAAAATTTACTTAATCAGAACAGTCACACCGAAGCGCTTTGAGACCCCAAAGCGCATTTGAAAATACGAGAGCGTTAAACTGCGTCTAGCACTGTCAGTGCTACTGTGAAATAGTCAAACAACAACTTGTAGTCAACGCAATTAAGATCAGTCAATCTTTCACCAAGTGAGAGGTCTACATCGGCATCTCCTGAGTTCAGCCGACAATCCACCATCATTTCGCCAATGACAAGTAATCAGAAGTGGTTAAAGTCGACAGTCTTTTTGTATGCCAGTCTTGCTGCTGAAATTGCCAGACAGTTTACCGTTAATCCTGACCTAAACTGAAGTATGGGAACATCCCTGCGTTTGAGCGATTCTAAAAGTGTAGACCAATCTGCCAAGCTGAATGCATTCTAATGATCCACAAAAACATCCTGCACAGCCCTCTAAACTTTCGGATTCATTATGGACGTGGACGTCTGTCTCACTGATAACTTCACTTACAGACGAATGCCTTGGACCGGTACAACCGACAAGCTCGGAGAGTGTGCCAATGTTCCCAGAAGCAAAAGCTGTTTCCAATTCCTAAATTTTCTTCGTTAGCTAAACCTCTTAATCAGCGATCGGGTTACGCTTCACCTACCTACGAATATTCCCCCTAAACTTGTTATAGGATTAATCGGGGAGAATGCTCCGTTTAAGATCTAACAACTCTAGATATCTCGCTGAAATCCGACGTTGCCTAGACTCATGTTACGTGTCATAGCACCTGCATCATGAATAGCTTGTCAGATTTTGATCAAGAAGATATAGGATCCACGGAGTTAGAACTGCCAATCTTGCACTCTAGGTTAGTTTGGTGCCAATGCTTTATTGATAACTTGGTCAGCTTTTCCACAACAGTCGGTGGGGCCATCGCTCAGCCTAAGTAGGAACAAACTGTTACGTTCCAATGCATGATCTGAATCCAAGTACACGCTCCAATAAGAACGACGGTACTGAACGGGGCCATATTTGTGGTGAATGAGAGTGTAAAGAGTGGTATCATCTCACAGTTTTCATCTTTTGATTTGTGTTTCCAAGTGGATTAGGAGGATTAAGTGTTTCAAGCTATGTGGTCTATCTGTGATCACCTTTGAATCGCAGGGGAGAGGGGCCCAATACAGCAATGACGCACACGATGTTTAAAGCTAGTGGTAATTAAAAACAGCTTCGGCACACAGTTGTAAAGGCTGCCCATCATTATCCGAGCGGTGTGATGCTGGCCAAAAGCTGCGAATTCCGCAAAACTCGGCCTCACTAAAGCGGTTGACCTGGACAATCCTACCTCCACCTGGAATGACTATATCAGAGCCAGATGCGGGTAAAAGGCGTGCTTGATACCGACACCATTGCAGCCCTCTAAAGCATAAACAGACACAGTGGAATTATTTTCAAAGATTTTGCGTCTACGACTAGGCTGAACACAACCTGCTGAGCAGACAGCACAAAATCTACCGTTAGCGAAAATCCCGTGTAGCCATGCGGTTTCGCTCGTTGTGCTGAGGACTATATTCAATCCAGCCTGGCCGGCTGCTTCTGTGGATGATTCCCACGGTGAGTACGACCAATATCGGGTAGCCGTCTGTACGATATGCGGAATACCTTATAGATACTAGTTCGTCTTATAGCGGCTCGCTGACCTAGTTGTTTCAGAGTGAAAATGGTAATTCGCAGTTTAAGCCTAGGTAAGGGATGAGTGGCCTGAGGCTGAATAGAACAAGATGGGTGAAAACGGGAAAATGCTGCTGTGATTAGTCATATCTGTTGTGGGGCGCGTCTCGTAATCGGTAGAAATGGAGATTAGGAGGGGCATGAGGGTCGAATTTGTTAGTCAGTGATAGTGTTTTCGCCTGCTTCATGCAGCAGACAGAACAATCTGGTTTATACTACGAGACGGCCGATACACCATGAGACCATTGGTGTTGTGAATTTTCATCGCTGTATGTGAGCCAAAATACTACCAGGTGCCCAGACCTAGACAAATGAACGATTAGAGTTCTCAACCAAGATATCTAGCTCAAAACCTTGTTCCAGAAGACAGCGGGTGCGTGGCAGTGTATCAAACTGATAATTTTTCCCGAAAAAGATTCTAACCTTCTTCCAATCTTTAACCTGGAGGACCAGGAGACTGTGGTTTATCAGATCCTTACCTATTGGCCTGCTTGTCAATGTGATCATCACATCGTCTGGTTCAGCCCATCAGGTCATCGAGATGCGCAACCCGTCACACCGGAAGTAAATCGGCTGAGCGTTACTACCGTAACTCTACGTCGCCCGAGAGGAACGCTAAAACGATAAACCCTCTTATGAGGGACTTCATTTATCTATTCAAGTCGGTTTCGGCATCAGGGTATTGTGCCATTGTACCATGCGGTCAGGCCCACAGCTGTTATTAATGAAATAACATATGAGAACACGTATCAAGTACTCCATTCTTCAGCGCGCAGTGCCAGAAAACAACTCCTCGGGTAGAATCGAAGGTTGCCTAGAGGGACGAGAGCACCGTTACTGTTGGTCATTGGTTGACGCGGCAGTGTACGAGCAGCTAACGGAGGGTGAAAAATCAACTTATGTACTCAGAGTCTGTATGAAAATTAATTTGCTTTCCGCGACACTGCTTTCCACGCTTTTCGAATAACGTGCTGAACAGAAGGGGCACTAGCTGTTAAGATACAACTGGTGTCGGAAGCACTTCTCAGTGGTTAGCGCACGTAATGCGCAAAACTTTCTTAAAAATGGAAGCATCTACCAAGTCTTCCATGAGGGGAAGTGTTCTTAGCAGTCCACACCGTGGAAAATACAGTGAACAGTTCCCCAATGAGGGCATCGTCATGATCCTTAAAAAGTGTCGGAAGAAGGTTGTCTGAACGGGATGTCTTCTGACCTACGAGGAACTAGATTTTCTGTTTGATCTCCGCATCTAAAGAGCGGTTCACGAGCGTACACCATGGAGTACAAGTAGGCCCACAATTCATAGCAAAACTAGTCAATGGAAGGATAATTAGGACTGCTGTGTTCAGCATTCCGCACGCCTTTGTTGATTATGTAACAATCAACCGTCTACCTTACAAATTGTCTTACTAACACCGGGTCGTTCAGCACCCGTGCCTCTAAAAGGATGGCTAGGATTCCTGGAATTTGTCGATGTAGCAATGAACTCCATCAGGGTTACAGGTTCTGATCACCAGCTTTTGTGATCCCCGCGTAGACGTTTCGTAAATTCGCGCTTTGGGACGATAGACAGGTAAGCTCCAACCACTGAATTTCAGCATCAATTGTTTGGGCACTCCCAATGAGATAATCCATCCCCTGAACTATCTGGTGGATTCCACACGACATTATGGAAAGAATGCGCAACTGCATCTAGGCGTAGGGTTTAGTAGCTCAGCCGGTAAATGTATGCAGTTTCTGTTGCTAGTATAAATCCAACTAAAGCCCAGGGTTTTGTAATTGTGTCAACTAAGATCAACAGATCCGTCACTACCAATGAGCATCCACCAAAAAGCCAAGGCAAGCAATGATGACACGTGAATTGGTCGCAACAGTGGGGGGACAAGATAGAACGGAACTGGATTGCGATTACAAGGTGCACTGGATACAGATCAAGCCAGTCACTTAGTTTGTCTGGCACTGACCAGCTGTACAGAGTAGATGTAATTCTCAAGCTCAATAGTGACCGTCTACCACGGGGTAGACGTTCACGAGGAAAATCCGTGGAGGTTCCACGTTCCGCTTCCAGAATACCGTCCGCGACATCACAGAAGGGAAGAAACGATTTGGGCATTCGTTTTGAAGATCACACAAAGAAACTACTGTGCATACAGCGAGGTTAACAGAGGAAGTTAGTTCATCCGGTGTTGCCATATGAAAGACACGACTGTGAAAAGTACATAATGGGCACACGAACCGCAACCGACTTATGGAGTCAATAATGTTGTGACCGCTTAAGCACACTGACACGATTACACAAAAGCCCTATTCGTTGTTCGGGGCTTAAGTATGAAGCACGATAGAGACAGAAGAATGACAACTGTAGTTCTTGATATTCAACTGAAGATGCGGGTGATGACCGTTCATAAGTACGGCACACTACTTCCCTAAAGGTCCCGACGATTCTCATTTTATTCAGTGCAATGGAATCTTGTATAACTGTATCTGATCTGAGATGCAAGCTGTGTAAAAAGTTACTATTGACCAAAATACGAAGTACAGGTAAGCGAAATGCACAAAAACTGACGATTGTCCGTTTTATACTTGATCACCATAACGGAACAATCGCGAATACACGGACGTACAATAGTTGAGGGAAATACCATGATGTTCTATTATATAGGGCAGTACAAACAAAATATCTAATAGTCAAAATTCGTTGGAAGCACACACCTGATTTTCTGGTTGCTGCAACTCATTAGGTACACGTATCCAGTGAATTCTTTATCTGCATCAATCTACAGAGTCCATTGAGTGCTAGATAAACAGCGCAATTAGGTCGCGAACCAGTTTTCATCCACCATGAAGTTCTATTGGGTTTAGACGAACATATGGATAATCTGGCCCCGAGGATATAAACAGGCAACAAAACGACAGTTTCATGGCGTGCTGCAAAACAGCAAGCGAACATAAACGTCAAACACATAGTCGTTTGTAGGGTACTAAAACAAACGCAAAACTAAGAGTATTCCGTTACGAGAAACAACATAAATATCAGCAGCATGATACCATGAAATTTCACAGGTGCAAGGAAAGGAGATAAAAACACCCACTTTTCTACAGACCAGTCGACAACCTTTTCGGTAAGTTGGGCTATGGATGGAATCCACTGAGAGCCAACTGTACTGGAAACGACGTAATTCGCCTGAGTTGCCATATCACATTTCGAGTGACAGGCAACTGTCACCTTGCAGTCGTCAGCGTGGTGCGAAGACAAAGGTGGTGAGTCCAAGTGAAAAACTGGTTCGTACATCGTGTCTCCACCCCAGACAAGAGCATCGTCAGTAACACTGTCCAGAGAGAGGAGGTTGCCGATCTCCACCGGGTTACTACTGGAGTAACTGATGCTGAAAAACCATATTGGTAGCAGTCAACAACATGAACCATCCTACTGAGACGGTAATAAGAAGTAAGAATAAGCTCAAGCACACATCTGACTTTAGAATATCCCCCCATATTTCACTTTCACGGGTAAACGAACCGTTCTCGTCCACGTCCTGATTGGCTAGTGTGTTTCATCCATACTTTATTCCTACCAGGCTTACAAATTGTAAATTATGAGCTCTGCAATGAATATGGCGTCTTGTATGAATTGTGTGAACGCATGGAAAGGAATGAAGAGGAGGAAGGCGAACAGTGAAACCAATCTTGCAGAAGTAATTGAGCATTCTATCAGAATGGGTTCTCTTATTCAGGTAGAGAGCAGGAATAGTGATCTGCATTAGCTAGCCACCGAAGTGGTTGATCGACGTTCAGCGAAACCCAAGAGCCAATAATGAAACAGAGATCAGGTCGCATCAGCTGACCTGTCTGAGAAATCGAAAAGGGCTCCTAGAAACCATGGTAGTAAAACGTGTAATGTTGTGTTTGGAACCACAGAATGTGCTAGTTTATCAGAACCACTCCGAAAACAGCAGAGAAAAAAATATGGACTGAATGGCTTGCAGAATAGCTGTGCATAGACTGTGTGCTCAGCTATGTCATGCATCCCAGTCCGTGCGACATCACGTTCTTCGAATACTTTGCTTAGTTGCACAAACAAAGAGTATCATTTTTGCACACACATGCAATTATAAAAAAGCATATAACTGCAATCACCAGTTTAAAAAAAATCAAGTTGGTGTAATAAACCAAAAATACCTTGTCTCAGAAATATACGAACAAGTCATTTAAAATGAAATACAGTGATTCGAAGGGGAATGTGGCCATCGTTTAAACGTACTGAATCTCACAGACGCATAGTCATATAACCTGATACATCTAGATTCGGACTAATACAAGGCACATTTTGCTTCGTGACAAATGTCCAAAGGAATACAATTTACGGAACTTGAGAGGTGATACCTCGGCAGTCCTTGGGATGTGACAAGGCTGTTGAGATATCGCACACAGGATGATGCTATTCTCAATAAGCAGTGATTCTGATGTATGCGGTGGAAAAAAACAAAGTGATCAAAGCAGGGTTTGTTGAGCTCAAACTCGAGGGAGAGTAATAAGAAAGAAGTCTAACATCATAGTGCGTGCACAGAACATGCAAGTATAACTAGACATCAGTTATTCCAGAGCCATCGAACATGGAATCTAAATAAACGCGCCATTTTTTGATAGGCAAAAACGCACAGACCATCATAGTTGACTGCTTCTCACAAACCGACACGTACGTGTAAAGAGACATACGTTGTCAGTAGACGGATAGAAGATGGTAAGCTTCAGTGGTGAAAAAAATGTTTTCTGATGAACCCGGTAAACGAGGAACTATCGGCGCGATCTAAACAAAAACCCGTTGTTGCGTAACCGGTGCTCTTTTGGAGACGGTACTTTGATGATATGGGGCGCCTATGGTTTAGGCGATGAATTCGAGCTGGGGTTTTCCAGAAAGAGGAAAATATAAGTCTTATGCGCCCACACTTGGATTTATCATCTATAGGCATGCGGTGCACTTAAAGTATCAGGCAGACACACGCTGCTAAAAGAGTTGGAAGTTTATCTTACATAACAAAACAATACTCCGATAGCATGGTCCGCGTACGTTTCGTTTCTGCGACTAATTCAGAAGCACTGTTGTCCGTTGGTTAGGCAGTAGAAGGCAACGGGCATACTTCTGTGTCCAAATGGGAGCAGGCGGATATAATCTAGGGAACTTGCAATAAAATTCCCCCTTAAACAAGTAGCAAACAAACATACTGTAGTATGTCCTAAAATGTAAAAAATCATATAAAAAAACACCGGTACGACTTGGTCAGCATATGAAATTCATATATTCCATTGCATGCATGTGTTCAGACTAAACCACGAATCTCAAAATTTGGGTATGTGAACCAGTTAAGTTAACCATATTGAATATATAAAACGATAAGTAGAGAGACCGAGTTTAATGTTCCTGGAACGAACTGTAGTGCAGATGAATACTTAGAAAACGTTACAAGTTACAAGATCAAAACTGCAGCGAAGTAAAATCTGGACTAATCCTTCACATATTTATAGCCATAGGAACCTGGCCAACCTCCTGGAATTGCACCGTGCTATATAGACTTTATGGGGTGGTGGGAACATCAAAGAGAAAGCGGTTTGCAAGGACTCACTCTCGATTATTTGGTTTTGTTAGGCTATATCCAAGTGGACCCGAGGATGTGTGTTAGTTCCGAGCCGCTAGTCGCTGGGATACTTGTCAACAGCCAACGATAACTGTAGTAACCAGAAGGCACGGGCAGGTAAACTGATCGACGTTACCCGGATAGAGTATGTATTCCTGTTTTGGTGAGTATAACTATTATCCAACCCAGCTAGACAACCTACGGTTGTATGGTTTCGCGCACCGTTGACAGTTTGGTGCAATTCTTTGTTTCAACTCCACCGCTAGTTAAACAGGAGTGACCTTGTGGAGACAGACATCATTAATTGTGCACACTACCATGGTAGATGGTGGCTTTCACAAGTGATTCAGGTGATCATAGTCTATGAAGAGGCAGGTGATACCTACTAACATTACTTGACACAACAATCAAAGTAGTCATATTCTGTGATCATACCCTCGGTAGACCACCTCGTTGTTTTGTCCACCTATATGTGGTCTTAGGAAATAAGGTACTAAGCTGCAAAAACTCGGCTGATAGAGAACCAAGCTATCACATACTGTTTATTTTTATGAAGTGACTAATCGATCATAAATCAAACGGTTTTCTCAAAATATACGCCTGTGAACGGCTGCGTTGCTCACACGGCAACCTCCCTGGATGGGGAGTAAGAGATGGAGACAACAATTGTCATACATTGCAAGGATGATAAAATGTTCGTCATGAACGAGTCACGTTTTTGAACGAAATAACAAGGCACATCTCACAGAGTTCCTTTTAGCGGTGATTGACAATCTGTTGGATCACATCTGAAGAACACTAGCATAGATGTTTGCCTTCGAAATTCTGCCTAAAGTGAAACAAATAACCGTCTACGGATTTTGATGACTTCAAATTGAACAACGCCAACAAGTTACCGCAGCTTCCGCATTTTCCCAAGCTTTTCGGCTAGTCCACTACGTAAGAAAGCACCAAATTTGAGGTTCGCTCATATCAGAACACATTAGTAGTGCAAATCCCCGTCCGGGCCGGTAGTTGAATTCCAGCTCTCGAGCTTGTGAGGCCAGTATGTTACCCACACATCCAGTAACCCCACGGTAAGCATGGCTGATCAATTATATTCAAAGGCTCAACCATAACCTTATGTGAATGATGTTCAGACTGCCAAGTCATTTTGAAAGGAGGAAAAACAGGGACACCCTGTTCACTCTAATCGATAACCCTTTCACAAGGAGCTCCTCAGTTAGGTTGAATGTACCGGAGTTGGTCTCACAGGCGCAACTGCCTGAGCGCAAATCTCTATCCATGGGAATAGGCATTACCGATAAGCCCTAATTAGAGGGAAACTCAAGACTAGTGCTTCATCTGGAAGTGAGCTGGGCAAAAAGCACATCTGAATGTGAAGGCAGTGATCAAGTATGGATAGGGTTCAATGTGAAACAGAATGAAAATATCTACCCAAATTGTCCAACTCACACAGAACTACAGATTTTCAGCAGATCGCAAGTGTGGGCTTACTGGTGGTCAGATGAACATAGACTACCGCTTGAACTAACCAATGCTTCGAACAACATAGGAGACTGAGAAGGTGTTTCGTGACTGGTGCCTATCGAAAGTCACCACAATCTACAAAAGAGAGCCAGAACATCGAATGACAACCATATGACATTGTCCCAATCGCATCCAAACTGCCTGGGAGTATCAGTGCATCAGATTCTGAAACAGTGCGTCCAGAAAACAAGAACGGAGAGGTTTCTGAACTGGTTACGGTGAAACGGCTGTGAAACATGTTGGAACATTGACACTTGTTCTCATTTAAGGGCAGTGGTACTTCAATATTAGAAGCCGTCAGCATGCACCATGAGGCCGGTCCTTTCATACAGAAGTACCAGTGAAATATGCCAACTTGTTAAATTATCATTGTCAGTGTCGAAAGTTCAGCAATGGGTAGCAACCTGCCGTTTTATAAAAGTATCCGATACTACCCTTTCCATTGAACTACATGATAAATGATGATATGGGATGAGGCAATCGGAGATCCTGAGGATCTCAGAATGGAGCCTATGTCAGGTAGTAAACCAATCGATATTAGGTATGCGGAGAGGATTATCTGACTTACCCATTTACTCAGATAACATACACATCACGTTGAACCGGTCAAGTAATATGGCCGGCGCCTATGGAATGCACTCTTAACTGCTAAATGTACAGTACTGTAGCAAGAATGGGTTGGAACTAACCACAGCCTTTTGTTGCATACAGTTTGCTTGAAACTGTTTATCCTACTACGACACTATGTGAGAAATATAATCTCATCAACTCCTAACATTTATTTCGAGATCACTGTGGAAATGAAGGTTATATGTGATTTATTCGCTAATCATCATCATTTGAAGCATTGCGAAGATGTTTAGTAGTTGATTCAAAAGGTAGTACGCACTGCATATGTGCGTTCAGTCTTGTAGAATCGCACATCCGGCCCATCAGTGTAGAAGCTGCTCGGCATTCGGCCAATGTTGTCTTTGTCGGAAAGCTTGTAGCAAGTGGATTGATTATATGAGCAACGAGGTAGTCCGCAGTTATCTAGGTAAGGAAAATACACGGTATGCGCTGGTTGGGTCACGTGGTAAGTGAGCGATTATCGCACCTCACATTGTTCAACGTAACTGTTGAAGGTCAATAGGAATAGCGAGACCGCTAGATGATGATGCGATTATTGATATAAAATCCTTGACCACACCGTTGAGTAAGGTTTGCATGTGCCGGTCGGAAGGCCGTGGACTGCGCGACCGTCTATGTCGCTGATTGGAAGCTTCCTCGGGCATGAAAGGCTGTCGCAATCGGTGATCAGCTTACAACCGTAAGACTGTTGATTGCCTTTAGTGAATTTATGTTGTGTGCTTAGTTATTTGTTTACCAATACATTTGTTACTGACAGGTATTCGAGGATTTGGTTAATTTTACGCAGAACATCGCTAAGAGCTTCCTCATTCAGAGGGACTTTTAGTCAGGTTCATTCGAAAAGAAGCACTAGACTTGAGTTTCGTTCTTGTTAGAGTTAATCAGTGATGCATATCCTTGCCACGATCGAAATTAGATCTCCGGTCACGCTTGTATGAGGCAATCTTGTTGACTACTACGTCAATGACCTCACAGTGGGTCTAGTAAGATTCGAGATTACCACCCGTCTCGGAAATCCTAATTTCCAGATTATCAACCGGAGTTAACAAACAGTAATTGTCACCTGCCGAGAAGATCAGGCAATCTTATTACTATTCACAAGCGAAAGTTTCTGAGTGTTCAGATATGATAATTCGGTCGTACCTAGTGTGTTACTAACGGTGCAGTGGTCAACACGATTACCAAAGTTCTAGTTGCAACCGTGGCCGGAGTTTAGAGGTTCTTTTCGAAACACGCTGGCTGAAAAGTCTATATCAATGCGAATGCTTTGAAATTTGAATAACATTCAACTTGAAATTAATGCATTGGTAGTTAGAAATCCGCAATTTCGAGTTGTCGCCGAAGTCAACAGCAACCTGAGCCACAGCACCAATGGGAGAACGGTTCGCGGCTGCAACTGCAGGTGAATATGGTTAATTATTGTGGAAAAAATACACCAAGAAAATGACGTACAATAATGACAATGCGCATGGAATCGTTTTCATGCTGGAGAAAACTATCTGACGCATGGGTGGGCCAGGGACGAGAACTACCGTATTAGGTTCACCAAAATATCTCCGTAAACACCGCCGATTTCAGAAAAACAATCCCAAAGCATTGTTCCTCGACCCACTGACGTTACGAAGCCGAAAGCCTAACTAATCGATATATCAACTGATGTGTCGAAGTAGTGAGCAAAAATAGCTGAACTTCATATGCTGTCAGAGTGCCTAACCATCAGTCCTCATATTTAAACACACGTTTTCGTACATTTTGTTGGTTAGTGTATAGCTGCAAGATAATCCGGTGAATGGCGTCCACGCAAATTCACGTGTGGTCTCACGGCGTCTGCGCCGAAAAGATCTCGTTTACACACTGAAACACATAAACAATATCGCGTGAAGCAAGGTAAGCTAACAGAAGGGAAAAAAACTGCGCCGTTCAATAAACGGTTTCAAAAGAGACGCGAATACAGTTTCAATTCAAATATCCCATTTGAGAAAACAAACTTCTCTCAACCATACAAGAAACATTCTTTGGAGGTTAAATAGGTTCGCTTCATTCCAGGAACAAACAGTAAAGTGGCATTACTGAAACAATTCCAGCCTGATCGTGCAAGTAAATCGGGGACCGCCACTCTGAGTAAAATTCAAACACTATCCCGACCAGATGAACTGTGACCTAAACCCAAGGCAGCAGTCTGGTCTAGGGATTGTTCAGCAGAAATAAGCATGATGCAACAGAAATCTGTTCCCCGAACCAAATAAAACAGTACACTGATCTCGAAGGGTCAACAAACACCAGAAAAACGTTCCTTCTTTGTCATATTTGAATGTTCCGAAGGACAATAGTTCAGATGTGTTGAAGAGCGCCCTTCTATGATGCGCTGTTCGATCTTCCGAGGTAGACTTAACACTCGAAAATTATTGCCAATGGTATGAATGCACAACTAATTCGTTCTACTTCGGAAAGGCAGGGTGGTATGTTCGGTGTCAAGTCGCGATGCAGTGACAGTGTCAACCGTATGTTACAGTTACGCACACCTCACGAACTCTGTACAACGAGTTGCGCATTTGACCACAAAAAGCAACCACGTTGACTCAGATTATGCCGTTGTTCTTGCCCATTCTGTTTCAGCATTCAATCGGAGACGAACTGCTCACAAACACAAATTGTCCACTTGGAAATTGGGCGGAAGGAGTGTACAAAGCTTCTACCATACAGCGCTGAAAAGTGAACTGCCCGGGTAACAACAGCAGAGTGACCCAAATGCACAGCCGGCAAAATCCTGAACGGTTGTGCGAGCCTCCTGTGAAAAGGTCTATTCCAAAGCAGCACCACAGATACGACAGATGTGGATTAATGCTGATTCAACAGAACTTATGATCAAACATCGGCCATCCCTGCTGATTTCGAATACGAAAGACCGCCGTGAACTGAAAACAAAAATGAATCAGCATGAAGACCGTGAGACTCATTTCTCCAAGCATGGGATAGCCGGGCGTTGTTTCCATTATTCGTGTTTGCACTAGCCGTAGGCAATATGCTGATGACATTGTACGTGAAAGGAATGACTCAGATGGGTGGAGAACTGAGAGGAACAGTTCAACTGGCTTGAGCTAACTCATTCAGTTGTGAACGACGATTATGAAAATCCTCCACTGGAAATCGAATTGGCTCTTCAGCTTAATAAACTGAAACGTAATAAAGCCATAGGTTCGCGGAGGCGGTAGCAATTAGCAAATGGAAGCCACCCCTCTGTGTACAGAAAGACTTGTTCGTCAGTACCAAATTGCCCTGGTAATTGATGTGCATGGATGTGCGTGAGTGTGCGTGTGTTGGTGTGGTTGTTGATTTTGTTGTTTAGCTTCACAATGCCCATTGAACTTTGCTATATAAACACACAGACTGCAGTATGTACCTGATGAGATGCAGCGAAATGTGCTCGAGAGATACATTGTGCAAAAAACTGTTTCTGACTTCTCTGTTCAACAAAACTATCAAAGATAGGGGTGAAAGACTGTTGTCTAGACTGACTGCACTCTTTCGTTTCAAATAGAAGAATGAAGGGATGTCTCATGACTGGTGCCCATCAACAATCATTTCCGCTTTCAAAAGAGATGCCAGGACATAACGTAACAACCACAAAGATACTAAGTTTGTTTCTACCGCATCCACGATCATCACAGCGGCTTCTGAAGCACATAGAAGATCCGATGGGCAGAGAACAAACTTGATCGCGGATATATCGATCGTAGCATATAGTTACGTTGTGATTGACACTAGAGCATCGATCATCCCATTTTCAGTCAAAGGTCGTGATATTTTTTGACTTAAAAAATGCTTTCGACCCAGTTGCCTGACACGTTCTATGGCGCTGTTTCTATCGCAGATGAGTCCCAGTAAAGGTTGCCAATTTATTAAAGTCGTACATCCGGTCTGAGTGTAAAGTGCGCATTTATGAGTAGCTATTCCGAGTGTTCTCTATAACAGAATGCGCTCGACAGGGGTGTTCGATCTCCTCCTTCCTTTTCACCTTCGTGATGGGCGATATTCTGAAAGGGACGCTCAGAGGATCTAGGAGTAAAGCTCCTATCAAGTAGTAAGCTGATTAACACTGAGTATACGGATGACATTGCATTACGTAACTCTTCTGCAAGGAACATGCAGATCATAGTGAGCTGGTCAAACTATATGGCTGGTTTGTATGGTATGTACTTTGCACTTTAAACGTGTGAAGTGTTGTTACACGAGTGAAAGGAAACAGACCTTGTATTTATTACTACTGACTGGCCGTTGTAGACCGTCGTACGTTTCACCTACCTGGAAAGTGTCATCTCGTCAGCTTGTAGTACTGCTGACGAAATGGTCAGGAGGACAGAGAGAGCTCGTAATGCATTCACCTGATGGGGTTGCAAAGGAGTCCATTTACTGTTTAAATACAGAGTTTGTCATGAGTGTACCCACTCAGTTTTGCTCTGTGGACCAGAGATCTGGCCCATTCGTGCCGAAGAGGAGTATGAGCCCTCTGTATTCGGTAGTCGCAGTCCCCGTCAGTTAGGCTGTATCAAATGGGCTGACATTTGGGTGGCGCGACAGTCTGTTGGTGAGTACTTTGGAAATGCGCGAGTTCGCAACCGATAACCAAGACAGTGAAAATGCACAATCTTTGCTGGTTGCGTCATGTACTCCGTACGGGGACGAAGCATCTGTTGCAGCCCGTATTGATCAATGTGGCTACTGATGGTTGGAAGAAACCGCAAGGGGGCTAGCGGATGACGTGATCATGGTTCATGAAAGCCTTGGCCGTTCCACTGGGCAAAGTTGATAGGTGCCGTCTACCTGGTTAGAGGAATCGCGTCCATCTACACTGTTAGTTGGAAGTAATCTCCGAGATGGCACTCTGTCACAGTCAGTGGCCAGCCAGTGTCCGCAAAGTTGCTTACTGTTCACTTTCACGAAACTCAATTGTTTTTGTGTGCTTGCTCCTCTTCTGTTCATTTTTTTCGCCACGAGTTTATACTTACTGATTAACTTGTAACTTCCTGGACCATTGTCTAGACCAGACATTCAGAAACACTGTACCCATGGGTACGCCTGAAAACTGAAAATGATTGGTTTGGTTGGTTGATTTTGTGTGAGGGCACTGATCGTTTGCAGGTATGGGGTAACAGTATGCACATGTACGAACATCAATTACATGATCGATGGAATATGTATCAAATGCTTTTCAGTAAGCGAGGCGTTCTAAATTACATTGGCTCAGTCATACAATGAATTATGACTCCCACAAACTTAAACTGTTCCTATTCCGTGATTCAACCGAGTGAAAATAACTGGTCTTATTGTCACACTGCCTTCTTGACCTGCGTTAGACATCGACAGGTTTGGTAGGTAACACAGAACAAAACGAAAGTCGAGTGCTTGTCCCAACTGAGAAAACAGGTAAACAACCTGCGATTCTATAATCACCCTGCACCTTTTCGTTCAACAGGGATGGTTTGAACCTTCAAAAGGACCCCTAGAATACAGACTTCTCACAGCATGACATGTTGAACAGATTCAAACCATGCTAAACATATACGGAACTATCTAAGGGGTAAAATCAATCGGAGTAAGTTGCTACGTAATTGGGCGATACCCAAAAAAATATCCACATGATAACGAAACCAAATTCCGATCAAAAGCATGCCTCGAAGAGCGAACGAGGTGACCATGGTAATCAGTGGAGACGCGAAGCAATACTGAAAGAAAACAGCCACACTTGAATTCTTCAGAGAAAATATTTTAGATTTCACTTTCAGTAAATGCCCAAACCGTGAGGGGATGAACAAGTCTTCGTAATCTCATTGGAAAGAGAAGCTTATTGGTCCTATGCACAGGCCACTTCACATACAACATTACAGAGATCGACAGAAAAATCAGTGACATTTCCAATCCGAAGGTCGAAAAAATGCTTGATTTAGAGACAGTAGGCCAAATACAAGCGAGCTCGCGAGAGAGAAGCTACTTGATTAGCTAGTGTTCAATCATAGCTGCTAACTGAACTATTCCCAATGAACAGAATCAGCTTGAACCGATCAATAAGTAGCGTCTGGCTGCCAGAAGAAATTCAAAGAACAATACGAACTTAAACTGGTCGAAACGGCTAGGCATGTAAGACTATCCTCTGTTCGATGCCTCTAAATACCTAATTTCATCAAAGGCATCACACAGAGAACGCTGCGAAGCTGGTAGCTGAGATTGAGAGCTAAGCCAACCCAGTCATTCAACCTTAAAGGACGCACAGACTGTTAGGAGGTGCATATCCTAAGGAACCAGTCAAGGAGAATCATGTCATATCGGTCGATTGATCCGGCTTCGGGTGGATTGACCTGTATCATCCCACTGAACAAATCAGACCGCAGCCGTGTGGACGAAAAGGCGTACGCCATCTAAACTGTAATGTGATTCGTTTTCATGGCCTGACAGTCGTATGGGCATTACGTCTAATTCGGTGTACGTCTGACTGCCATATACGATCGTCTCGTCTGATTTGTTCTGCATCTTATCGGCCTTACATATATACAGCCCTTATGGTCTAATTTGGGCACGTTTTTCCAAAACACGGTGTTACCAAGTCTTTTCTCTTTCTCGGTTTGGGGCCCAACGATTGAGTGCGTAACAGAAGGGACGATCGAATACAAACTTAACTGAAGGGGCCATGCCCTAAAGACGTCAACCGGACATCGACAACACCCAGTACTGTCTATTGAGACCGCAGCCGACTGGCATGAAGTAACTTGCTGTGAGGAACTGCCGACCAGTTGGCCACTGCTCGTCATGTACGGCTACCGCCCCCAGGTCCTTGTGACTCACAGAGTCGGCAACTGGAAATCTTAGGAAAGACGATGGCTAATTGAGTTCCGTATCAGGGAGGATGTTTGGTCATTGGAAGCAACGGTGCAAAGAAACAAAGGCCGCGGAGGGACTGTTTCAGAAATGCGCCTTTTTACTTATAAATCGGTTATTTCTTTCAGAAATATAGCCACGGTGGTGTTGAGAGCTTGGGTTTAGAGACATGGCTTGTTCATGATTAAATAACAACCCCTGTCTTTCTTTTCCTTTCTACTCAGCGTTAGTTCTCCCTTCCAAGTCTGCATAGTGGTCAAGCATCAGTGTGAATTACTGACGTATTGCTCTCCACGATGATCACGATCACAACGCAGAGATGAGTCTCGGAGAATATCACTATCGGTAGTTTGCATCGCGGATATAGAGAAAACCAACTAGCTACAAAAATTCATTAAGATACGTCAATGAAAACATTACATTTTCAACGTTTGATGACGATGGGTTCTAATCCACACATACACGGGGGGATGCACGTCGGTCCAGCAACAAACGATATGTGTTGTTTATCCAAGTGACCATACTAAAAGCTACTGTGGACGAAGATGGATATGTAAATGAGACTGAGTATGAGAGAAATAAAAGTACGGAGCGCATGAATCACCCTATCCATTTATTCTTGAGTGCCGATAAAAGGTGATAACAGAATCTTATCAAGTACAGGGCAGCCTGAACGCGATGAATAAAACGTTCCTACCTTGGTTTATTGAATTCTGCGTCAGTTGAATCCGAACGACTATCCTGAAGCTGCTTAAAACGCAACATGGCTTGTTGCCGCTGTTTGCGCCTACGTCGACTGCGGTTAGGTCCACCATACTGTTCATACAACGCGGTAGAAGTGGAGAAAAAATGAGGGTGAACGTACATTAGCAGAATGGATACGGAGTTTGAATCAAGGCTGTGACAACTACAGGGAACAAGAATAAAGTTGAACTTGCGGGTGATGAATGAATACATAACGACTTCGTTTAGTTTGTCAATGATGGGCCGCACTGACTAGTCTGGTTATCAACCGCCAAATAGAGCATAATGGTACGGCGCGACCTGGCGAGCAGTGCTCACGCAAAGAATGACGGAAAGGCTGTCAACCGCGACTGAAATCAACCGACTCCAATCACACAGAAAACAGACGTGACGATGATACAATAGTGGCTACCTAAGTTGTTCAGTTATGAAAAGTGTAGCTTGTGAACCGAACAGAGTAGAAATTACTGATGAGTAGTCGGGGATTGGGGTAATTTCAACATTAGAAATCGCCGAGGAGAGATCAGCACATTCGTTTGTGTTGTGGTCATTCATTACGGCGACGTAACAAGCGAATTAATTAACCACTCGGGTTTTACCGATGTAGAAGAAAGGCAGGGTCTAACGGAGAGCTTTAATGTACCCATAATGGAAGTGTAGCGCAATAAAATCTAGAATTTGTAAAGTTAACGAGTCAGCATAATTAGCGGTCTATTGCGGATAGTAAAAAGAAAGGCGAGTATTTCCTCTTCAGCTGAATAAACCGTACGCACCAACCAGATGAACAGCTGGTAAATTAGTAGAAAACGTCGTACCGTTGGATATTGTTATGTTCGCACAGATACAAACGTCTTTGTTCGCTGTATTGATTGAAATGTGCTACAGCAAAAGATTCGCATTGTGGTTGAATCTGGAAACTTCATAATTCGGTCGTGATCAGGATGAATTCAACGGTGTGGCCAGTAAATAGGTTCGCCTGACAACAGCGTGTATCGATGGGTGCACAGAGATATCCTAATTTTGCGTACTAGCAAGAGTCGGCACGAGCTCAATAATCACTAAAGAGAACAATCAATAAAGGATTCGCGTTTATCCGAAACTGCCATACAACTAAGAGAAGCAGAACAAGCCACAGCTAGGGAGAAAAAGAGAGAAACAATAAGGAAACTAATAAGTGGAGAACAATTACGTCTGCAATCAAATATTCAACATCCAAAGATCTACATCTCGCAAACGAACAGCCAAGCTATAAGTGAAAGTAAGTCGTCATCAGCAAGACAGCTTCCTTACGGCCACTGCCGCGTTTCGAAGTAAGTTATCAGGGAAAAGTCTTGGAATACAATATATATGATCATGTGTGAGTAATGTGCAACTTGTGGTCCACAAGTTGTTGGTGTGATCAAGATCAAACAATTCAAAAGCACGCAAAAGCGAAGTGCAATCAGAGTGAAACTATTACACGCAGAGGAATAAACAAGGTGGTTATCTCAAATTGAACTCCACCCTCAATTAACCGCAAACCCCGCATCCAGCCAAGCCTTCTGGTTAGCCAATATCAAAAGGAAGTACTAGATTCGAGTTACGCTCTTGTTAGAGCTCATCAGTAATGCACAATTCTGTCCAGATCGGTATTTGCACTCCGGCCCTCGTGCTTCTGAAGCTAGTGTGTTAACCAAATCGTCAGCAAACGCACAACCGACATGATCGAATGATTACCCAAACGCTCAGGCATAACTGCATGTGAACAGTGTTCAGGTTGTTGATCATTTAGAATGGGTAAAAACAGACGTTCTGTCCAAACGCATCGATACCCCATGATCAAGGCTATACAGTTGGATTGAATTTAATGTTTTCAGTGAGCTGGCTGGTTATCTTTAAGGTAGCTTGGAGACAAGTGGAATAGGCAGCTTTTGTACAATCAGAAGGCCGTTGCCAAGCGAACCACGTGTACATACCACTAGATAACTACCAAGGTACTCCGAATAAACGGCAGTATTTACAGTAACATGGGAGTGAAACTGAAACGCATGATGAATGGTTGGAATGATTATAACAATTTCAAGGTGCGATTTGAGTACGGGGGTGCGCACTTTCCTAGTTAACAGTGCACGGAGTCCGGTGGCGCTCTTCCATGGGTCATGTCGATAACGAAGTTGGACAAAAGAGGTGAAATCCCCAACACAAAAACTAGTAAGGGTTGCTGAAAAGTGATACATAATAGAGCACGAACGATGAGGTGGAAGCACGAATGCGATGTAATTACGACGAAACTTACTTTGATAGAAACAGACCAATAACTTGATAACCGGCACTCGAGTCGCAGTAACTTGGTGAGCGCATAAGCTGCTTTGCGAGTGTCCAAAGACTAAAGGGATTAACTTGTGGTCATCATCTGGAATATTTTATCGAGTGAAAATTTCTAGATTGTACACAGCACGGTGTGTATTGACGGGTGACATGCGAGATACTCAATACGCAGCAGTCGTGGTAGTCGGGATTCAATCCACAACCGTGTGGTTAATAGTAGGCGCGGTTACTACTGCGACATAGTATAACAGCCAGTTTGAACGCAGTTTTCAGTCCAATGGGGAACTGATGACTGGTGTATTAATTAACAAGACGCTTGGAAGTTCCTATCACTTAATATAATTGGTGCGTCCTATAGGTTCGTTCGGATCGACCTCCAATGTCTTCAGAGTATAACATCATCATAACAATCATGAGCCTGACCAAAAGGTACTGTGGCTCGGGCCGCCGTTCACCCCAACAGTGACGTAGAATATCCTAGAAGAAAACGTTACTGAGGAGGCTGAAAATCATTGAGAGAAGACTAACAGGAGGAATTAGA
>JTDE01003248.1:16109-29166 GCA_014338405.1 Paragonimus skrjabini miyazakii | reverse complement strand
CAATTATCGCCCGAAGGCATATGGAAGGCAGAAGGAATAGGGGGTAAAACAGCAGGAGAAAGTCGGGATCGGTTAGTAATGTCACTGTCAGGAGACCGATAACTTCTGGTACTTCCCGGTCGTTTATGCCGCGAAAGTGGGTTGATTTGAGGGACCCCACCCCGAATCTCTGACTCAAAAGTCTGACCTACGAGACAACAGGATATAGGGTTTTCTTGGGGGACCCCAGCCGGAGCCAATGAATCAAGAGTCTGACACTTGGCATTCAGGGGCTTGCCGAGCCCGAGGGCGCAGTGAATAAGACCTCGATGTCGGATTCTGAGTACTGCTGCGCTCAGTGGATGTACTCGAAGCGACATTGGGCTTTTGCAAGATATCAGATGTTTTTCGACCGTACTGAATAATACGCCGGCGGTCACAGTCAACCGTTGGGCGATCGGAGTGCTCTTCGTTTAAGGGTACCCTTTCTAACTCCCTCTTCCTGATACGGAAGACAGCACTGCCACACTTATAAAAAAGTTCCGTTGTTTGCTCATAAGATCGTGCCTCACTACCTAAGCGCTTCTACGCGGTTAGTAATGCGACATACAATTCTATGAGTGTAACTGCTTTTCGTCTGACTGCTCCCATTTGGCCTGTCAGACAAGGTTGCATCTGGAAGGACCGGAGTCCTAGTCAGCATGGCTCGCCGGATCAAAACAGTACACAAGCCCGATCACCTCGTCAAGGTAGCAATATAGGTCGGGAGAATGTAACAGGCACCCAAAATGACTATTTGTAGGATTGAATCCAAAATTCTGAACTATTCAGGTAGAAAAAACCTGAGAATCCTTAAAATAGTCATCCTGCTTAGAGGATAAAAAAACGCACTCTCGTAGTCTGAAAACAGTGGCACGATGGAGGCTAGCAGAGGACGTGAGTGGCAATGTACATTTGAAGAAGCGCATAATCTTCAGTAGATTCACGTGCTGAATAAATTGGAGAAAAGAATCAAAAGGTACATTGCTGCCATTCAACGACAAATGGAAAATCACACAGAAAATGAGCAAAAAACGTACCCCACATAGTGCCGAATTTTTCAGAGAGATTGAGTATTCTCTGGTATTTGTCAGGATCTATAGAGAAAAGGAGAACCGTAAACCTTTAAGATTTTTAACGGTAATGCCGAAAAGTTTTTACTAGTACCGAGAAAGCGATCTTTCTAAGCTTATATAAGTTTTTCTGGAAACCTTTTAAAACTAGCTGACAGTATCATGTACTGTAAAAATATACAAGCAAAATAAGAAAACCACGAACTGTTTGACAGCACCGACAAGTAAACTCGCACAATCCGTCATTGCGGTAGTCTTGGCAGCAAGTAAATAATGTGCTATCGTTCAATGATAGCAGTGCATCGGTGGTTGATAAGGGTGCCGAAGTGTTGCGTAACCATGGAAGCGGGAGACCACGAACGCGGTACTCCAAGAGGATCTCGTCCCCACACGATTAAAAAGGGACGGTGTGTATGAAATTTGGATAGAAGCCAAATGAAGGAATAATAGCAAAACAGTAGAAAATACGACAGAGAAAAAATGAGCCTGCCTAGATGCTTTTACGCTTGAACAGAAATATTCAACATTACATTAAGAGTGTCTTGCAAATAAACGAACTGCACTGAAAGTGAGAGTAAGGTAGCATTTTTCGTCTTCACAGTCCCGTCCCACTAATCATAGTCACCTTACAGATAACCCATTTATGAATGGCAACAAAGGAACAGAACTTGTAGAGTATTGCAGACCCATACGACAAGCTACCGGGGGAAACATGAGTGTCACAGGAAGGATACTAAAATCAGTTGACATTTTCAAGGGAAGTTGTAATCTTATCAAAGGTCCAATGATATTTGCATAGGGACTTGAAGAAAATGTGACGCTAATTATATTGATGATCAAGGCGCTTCTATAAACAATATTTAGCTAAGTTAATTCGTGTAAACTCCAATGTGGGCTGGATAACAAGAGCCTGCTCAGCCATACAGGACAATCTTTACCGAATGAGTTCAAACAAAGAGGAACCCGGTTGTCAGACGTCCAGTTGAGAGTAAATTTCATGGAATCCAAGATGAACAGTGAACCTTAGTGATGCATGAATCCGTGACGCCGTATTATACCAGTCGGCTAAATTGAGCATTTCATGTATCCAATCTCCCCAACAAACACCAGTGCACTCACCAGGTTCCAGTATCTATCAAATGCAACGAGAGTGCCTGTAAGAAAAGCACGAGGCTCCCGTAAGCCCCTTGTCATCACCAAGACTGATTCGTTATTTCGCATAGCACGCCACAGTCTTGCCATCGGACCGAAAGTTCGACCAAGGTGATCTCTTCGATACCTTTTGTCACGTCGCCTATTCCGAGTAACGGTTGGGTCATAACCTGAAGAAAACGAACAGACCACTTTACACAAACACCGGAAAAGAAGAAAAAAACATTCAGAAAAGCGCGATAAAAATTGACAACTTATAAACAAGATTGAAATGAAACTGATCGGTTCAACTGGATCAACTATGAAATGAGTAGTGCCTGGTCACTTGAATGTGGATACTAAGGGAACTAAAACGTCACTATGTTCGATTTGGGCACAGAACAGAAATTAAGGATACTTGCCGAGTCGAACCGATCATTCGTCATCAACACTCACTACTTGCACGTGAATCGGCTATCAGAAGAGATATAGTCAAAGAAAATACCCTGACCACCACCGCATCTGATGCGACTTCCCAAAATCAAATCCGTAAATTCCGATACAAGCTTCGCTTAATATTTTATTGCCTGGTCTGTAAAGAGATATTAGCAAAGCCGATTACCGAGTGAAAACAATAGTGCGGTGGCCGGGCTACTGCTAAACATTGGTGTGTAACAGAACAGACGCTGGGGTACGGCCATCATTCTTGCACATACATCGTCCATGAGTCACCATACTTAAGTCATCCATGAATCAACTGTGGTTCGCCATAGCCCAGGTTAAGTTTTCCAACCCAGATACAAATTCAACTCCCAAGTTTCCATTGGGCGCTTGCTAGTGAGTGATAGTAATAATCCATTCTGGTGTGGACCACGGTAATCGAACAGGTAATAGTTATCACAAGTACGACAAAAGAGAACCTGAGAAAGCCTAGCTGCAAACAATGTTAGCGGAAAATGAGCAACTCTACTGATCACCAGCGATGATGCGAATTCTGCAGTATTGCTGCTAAATTAACGTGTGGTCGTCAGTTGCGAGCGTGTAGGTGAAAGACGTACAGAGATGCTCGCTGCAACTTAATGTGCATAAACTCAAACGCGACCCGAACTGAAGTATGGACCTACTTGGCTTCACGCGTAAGCGAGATTGTATAAACAAACTAAGCAGACTTGAGCAGTGTATGTGTAGTGTAATATGCCTTGACATTTTCATCCGGTAAAATGTAGAAGCCTCGGAGTAACACTATTGAAATCGGAATTGCTCATTTTGACGGAAATATTATTTAAAAAAGAGGAACATGGGTAGGCCTACATTTTTCACCATTCGCTTGCTGTATGTTGCAGCGCGAGTGACATATGCTTTGCAAATAGTGGTTGAGGTCACTACTTCATTCATTATCCACCCATTTTCTCTTTCGCAATTTGTCTACTGTTGACCTTCTGAAACCAGCACAGGCAAAAAATCCAAAAACAAACAGGGTGGTATTCGCATAGACTCCGCAGAAGGTACGTGAGTACGAAACTGAAGTTACTAACTCTAAGCAGCGACTGTCAACTAAAATGAAAGATTTTGTACCGACAGCGCGTAGAGGAGGGGGAAACGCCGCTTGTTAATTCATCATCATCATCACAGACAGCAATACATCAGTGGTTCATAGTGATGCTTAACTGCTATACAAATTTGAAAGAAAAAAACCCAAGTGAGAAGCGAGTGAAAAAATAAGAAGAGGAGGGGGAATGGACTTAGCTACTAAAAATAGCTACGTCCAAATTCAAACATACAACATCAAAGAGCCTACACCTTGCAAACAAACAACCGAGCTGTAAGTGAAAGTAAAGCGTCATCAGCAAGACAGCTTCCTTGCGGCTTTCACTGACCCGTGTCATTAAGTGCACTCACTTCACAGACAACTCGACCAAACAACGACAACATTCACGCCACTACGCTCGGTTAGTCGCCATCTCACCTAACTTCTCAAGCCACTGACTCTGAGTGGCGAGGGCCCCAGCCCGGGAAACGAACTCGATCTAACGTGACCAACCCGTTCGTGAACAGTTTCATATGTATACGACAGGCCATCATCTGTCCACCTCGCATTAATCCGTCAATCGTTAACTACATCCGAATAACTATCACCAGCGTTATTTGTAGCTTGGAGCCGTGCCTGTGGATCCTGTGACTTGGACTGCCGTTGGTCCTGGAAATAAACCGTGAAGCAGCAAATTGGTAGATAAGTGCAAATGCACAACAAAAGAAAAGGGAAAAACACAACAAAGCTACATGAAAAAAGAGCCGACAACCTTTCTGATATAGAGTCCCCACTGACAATTACCCTACCATTTCCGATGGCGTTGCAAACCGGCGACGTGCACAGCTGACAGCTCTCTAAACAGGCAGACGGTACTTACCAACCTTCTTCAGCGAGGCGGTGAGGTTTTCACTGCGCGACCACATCACTGACCAGCTACCATACGGTTTTCTCCATCTATCAGCAAACACAGCGGATAATGTGTAGTCGACGGAGACCATTCCTACCTGCTGGAGTCAAGCGATAACAGTTCCTATATTCAAAAAGGGTATCAGGAGCTCTTGTGAAAACCATAGGGGAATTAGTTTGACCCCAGTCATTTCTAGGGCTCTTGCATCTATTATACTTCGTCGACTCACTGCAGTTCGGGTGTTAAACATCAGAGAAGAACAGGCAGGGTTTCGTCCTGGCCGGGGATGTATAGATCGTATTTTTACCCTTCGTCAAATTTTGGAGCAGCGTCATGTGTACCCGTCGGCCAACAATTGCCGTATTTCTCGACTGTAGAGGTGCATTCGATTGAATGGATCGATCTACACTTTTAGAATCGCTTAAACGCAGGGGTGTACCGACCAAGTATGTGAACATATTGTCGGCGCTTTACTCCCATACTTCGGCTCAGGTTAGGGTTTACGTTGAGCTGTCTGACAGTTTCAGCACCAAGAGCGGCGTTTGTCAAGGCTGTCCCCTTTCACCATTTTTGTTCAATTTCGTCATCGACGAAATAATGGAGGACTGTTTGCGTCACTCAAATGATGCCGGTGTGGACCTCCTACGTGGTCGAAGGCTGACTCATCTTGATTATGCTGACGATAAGGTGTTGCTGTATGACAACTTTCAAGTAACACAAGCAACGCTGAATGCGATTTCGCGTTCTGCTAAGTACGTCGGAATACGCTTTGCAACCTCGAAATGCAAAGTGCTTCCGCAAGATTGCTGTGATCACGGAGGTTTAATGTTAGACAATGAAGTTATGGATGTTGCTGACCGGCTTGTATACCTGGGAAGCTGCATCAGCGGCGGTGTAGGGGATGAAATATAGGCGCGTATTTCAAAGGCTAGAGCGGTGTTTACTAATCTGAGGCACTTATGGTGACACAAAAGGTATCTCTCTGAAGCTTAACGGTCGCGTATATCAGACAACAGTGAGGGATGTATTACTTTACGGCAGCGAGACCTGGCCGCTCAGGGTAGAAGACCTGAACCGTCTTCAGGTGGTTGACCACCGATTTCTGCGTTTAATCGCTCGTATCGAGCGGCACCAACGAATGAGTAACGAGGAGGTTAGGAAGCGGATGTTTGGCACTGATTGTCAAACGAGTTCTTTTATTCACTCACTGCATTTGCACAGACTTAGATGGTTAGGTCATGTACTAAGGATGCCAGCTAGTCGTCTGTCACACCGAGCACTGTTTTTCCACGCTGCGGTCGATTGGTGCAAGGTGCGCGGTGGACAGATGATGACCTGGCGTAGACAAATGAAATCGTTCACGAAGGGGTTGGACACTGTAGATCGGGTTCGTATCCCGGGCTGGAGCCTTCGCGACTCAGAGTGTCAGTGGCTTGAAACTTTAGGTGAGATGGCGGCTAACCGAGCTCAGTGGCGTGAATGTTGTCGTTGTTTGGTCGAATTGTCTGTGAAATGAGTGCACTTAATGACGCGGAGCAGTGAAAGCCGTGAGGAAGCTGTCTTGCTGATGACGCCTTACTTTCACTTACAGCTCGGTTGTTTGTTTGCAAGGTGTAGGCTCTTTGATGTTGTATGTTTGAATATAGACGTAGCTATTTTTGGTAGTTAGATCCCCTCCTCTTTTACTATACAGGGTTTGCTTTTTCTTCTTCTTCCTGGTTGTGTGGCAGTTAGGCGTCAGTGCGAACCACTGATGTATTGCTGTCTATGATGATGATGAAGAATTGTTGTTTTCATCAGTCGGAAACCTCCCACTTCGTGATCGATGTTTCACCAATCGCCTAGTCAGTCGATCCATTGATATGTGTTATCAAGTAAGATGAACCGTTCATGCAGCGGTACCTGCTTCGTTGTTTGCCATATTGTAGCGAAAAGGCATCCAATAAGGCACAATCTTTATTGTCCAACTCGTTAGTCAGCATGCTACGCGCGCGCTCGCGTTTGAGTCAACATTCCAGTCCACAACACCCCGCAGGTTTCCGCTTACGCGTCGTGTGCACTTCTGCCCGGTTTATGTGTGATTGGCGCCTTCTGTCGAGGGGTTTCCCGTCCGCCACTCTTCGTCCGTTAATGAGATTTCGTCGAGCGATGACTCGTCCGGACGCAGGTGTTGTTCGCCATCTATCTACTGTGGATTTTGACCGTATTCCACGACCGTGTCGAGTTATTCCTGCGAGTGTTGGAATAATCGCGCCCCCGATTTGGCCGTCTATCCTATTTTGCCTGTCATGTCCCATCTGTTGGTCCGATCTGCTCGTTGTGTGTTTTGAACGTACCAACCCCCCACGTTGAGGTACTCCTCCGAGTGTTGGAATGCTCACACCTCCGGCCTGATAATCCACCACAGTATTACTTAAACATCTATCACGCTGTATTGCAATTTCCCGTAGGCACTAAATTGCTAATGTTTCTCGTCATTTTGCACGGTGAGAAATGTTCACACTTCAAATTCGGTCCGACGCAAATCATCTTTACAACATGAATCTTATTCCAACACAAACATTTATTTGTTCGCATCCGGTCCTACCTTTCCTTTGTTATCCTCTATCTGCCTCGATCTCCACATAAGCTTAGTCTTCTTATCCCTAGAGTAATCCCGAAACAGAATCTGCAGATTTAGTTGAAGCTGATCATAACCCCTCAATAATTCGTCCAAGAACCATAGTAGAACCATTGCTACTGTGTGAGCCATGTTCACTGAGTTAAGGATCGTTTAGTTGCGGACAATATGCATAGGGATGAAAATTCGCCTCTAGGGGTGTATAGGGCACATCGCTGACACGTCAAATAAATGTTGGGTACAGGCAGAAAACTGTTAAAGCGGTTAGACCTTTGTTATTTTCATAACTAGATGCTACAGTGTCAATAAACAACAACCCAACCTGTTTTTCCAATCAACATTTAACCAAGTACGCACTTCTCCAGTAATCCACAATAGTGCGTTTTCGGGCTGAAGCGATGATAGGCGCAGTGGATACAGCGGTTTGTTCTTGCATTTTTCCAATAACAAGATCGTCAACAATTTCACATGAGCTCTCCTGGAGTGAAAAAAAATTCAAAAATTACTACGAAGTAATCACATTTCACGGATCCTCTCATAAGGATCATGTTCAGCACAGACAAAACTATAAGGATTAGCGAAATCTATAGAAACTAAGAGGTACCCAGGGTTTATCCCGCTAAACCACCATTTTAATACCCACACCTTCAGTAGTCGCAATTCGGGCCCTCAGCAATGTTTCGAGTCCCGAAGAGTGGTTACAAATTCGTGAAACCGGATACTTACAGGTTCAGTTAAGAGGAGTCCGAGTGTTATTTGACCAAGGACAGATAAACAAACGTCTTTCACCATTGTCAGTGCGTTGTTCCCGGACACCAAACACCAAATGTGCTCATAGTATCGTACCTCAACACCAAGTCACCCTTGTTGAATCAGCAGTGCGACATAGAACACTGAGTGTGACCGCTCTCATTTAGCCTGTTCGAGATGGATAACTGGCAGGATCGAAATGACAGTCAGTACACCGCAGCGGACAAACCCAACAAGTGAGTATAGTCATCACGTCCTGGTAGCAGAGGTCAAGTTCATAATCTAAAACAGGCAGGTCAGTGAGTTGTCATCATTTACACACCCTTTGGGATCCAATACACGCTGCAACTCACAGACTAGAACATGCCATCAGACTATCAAATAACCATTGTACACTTTGAGGAATCGCCCGGTTACTTGGCCTCAACTCAGGGGCTGTAATAGAGTAGATTTAAATTGGCTGACCTCGAAGATGTTCGCGTGGGAGGCTCTGCCAAGACTAGTTCAGGCCACCAACGCCCAGCATGTTGTTTTGTGCGGTCGCATCCACTAGTGGTTGCACTAAAACCGTTGTCGAAAAAATCCTCCATGGAGCCAACTGATATGGACAAGCCGAACAGAAACTTCCAAGTCAGCCGGCTGACAACACGCGAATACTGCCTAGATGGCAAGTATGGGCTAATGTTACGGCGTTTAGGCGATGGTGAGTGAAGGAAACAACAATGTTCTGAATGCGTCAAAACTAACTGGGGAGAACTCGTAAGCCGCTGTCCCATCGAAAAGGCCTTTGCACATTAAGCCTATCCCTTACCGGCCGCACAAATGCTACCCAACAGTGGTCTCGTTCTAGTCACTAGTGCTGATTTCCCTGAAACGATATCCTACTTTCGAGTCAAGTGCGAACACGATACCGCTGGAATTTTTATTTAGAATACCCCCCGATGCTATCACGATGAGGCTACACTAATAATAACACCTGCTCAGGCACGGGGTCACTCACGATAGGAAGAATGTCAGGAATGGCTCAGGACAAAATTATCCGTTGTGAAGTGAATCACGGCAATCACCGAAAGGTCAAACAAGTGCGCCAGACAGGACATATGCGCGAACCGAACAACCCTGGAACATGTCATGGGGTGACCAACACAGCCGTCGATCAAGGCCGAAACCAAGCCAATGAAGCCAGCTGCTGTGTTGATTTCATATATAATGCCTCATTAACAATATACAAGACACTTTCGTCATGTCTCATTGCTGACTCTTTTGCAATCGGCTGGGATAGCTTGAGGTCGTATTAGCCAGCGTTACAACAGATTTGGAGAATGGAACCCACGCAAAATGCCAATAACTGCTGAAGCCTTGAAAGCTATCTTGTAATTTCGACAAACTCAATTCGAAGCAGCCCAAACTCGACTGCTGGAAAGCCTGACCCGGCTTGCACTTCAACCGTCAACATCAGCCAATAAGTCTACTACCCTAGATGCAATTGTCAACAGTATCATGGAGTTCCACTACGACCCTGATGCTGGGTTAATCTTCGATTTGTGGTTCAAACGGTACGACATCAAACATCGAACTCAAATACAAAGACGATGCTCGGCGTGTTCGACAACTGCTTCGGAAAATCGGCACGACGGAGCACACACGGTACTGCAATTTCATCTTTCCGAGAAATAGCCGGGAGCTCTCCTTTGATTAAACAATCCGAACATTGACAGAAAGTTTCGGTGAGCGTTCCTCTTTGTTTAATGCTTGTTATCAATGTATGAAATTAACCAAGCGAGAGGGAGAAGATTTCATTACTTATGCCGGTAGAGCCAATCTTGAATGTGAACATTTCAAGTTATCTACTATGACGGAAAACCAGTTTAAGTCCTTGATTTATATCTGCGGACTACAGTCACAAGCTGTTGGTGATATAAGAACTAGGTTGCTTGGTAGGCTTGAACAATCTTCCGACATAGCGTTGCAAGATTTAGCTCACGAATTTCAACGCCTGGTTAATCTGAAACATGACACAGCCATGTTGGAGCGTTCAACATCCAACAATGCATTCAATGTCGCTCAGATATGCACCATACCGTCCAACAGTACCAAGACTCCTAACCCTACTAAAGCATCATCAACATGTTAACAATGCGCAAACTGGCACTAAATGAAGTTCTGTCCCTGGAGAAACACCAATGTCCTCTCTGTCATCACCGAGGACACAAACACACTCATTGTACAACACAATGGCTTCCTAGGCTTGATCGTCAGGATGCACGGTCATCGAGTAGAAGTCGCGGTTACAAGCCACGTTCGATCACCGTTCTCGCAACATCACAGCTGCATTCACCAGCGTGTAAAAAATATGTCACCGTTCAGACAAACAGAAAAATTGTCAAGTGTTACAGCTTGATACAGCCTCTGACATAACGATCATATCCGTTGGTATATGGCGCGAAATTGGGGAAGCAAAACTAACACCAACCAACAATACAGCGCGCACTGCATCTGGTGGCAAATTTCGACTTATTGGTCAATTTAACTGTGAATTACAAGTCGCTAACCGGACCGGCAGTGGAGTCGTGTACGTGACAGACTGCAATTTGAACCTTCTTGGTATCGGCTGGATGGATAGTTTGAACTTATCAGATCGATCTATTGACCAGCTTATTAAATTCACTCCTTTTCAAGTGCTAGAATTAGGGAACTTATCCCAACCACATGACCATACACTTGAGGATATCTATCGCAGATTCACTACCGTTTTAGAGGATGATCTCGGCTGCTGCACAAAGGCTTAGGTAGTGTTGCATCTAATTCCAGATGCCAAACCAGTATTTAGACCAAGTAGACCGCTTCCGCATGGGATTTTGTCCATCGTAGACGACGAGGTGAAGCGCCTAGAGGCCGCCGGAGTCCTCAAACCAGTAAACTATTCTCCATGGGCTGCACCCATAGTTGTTGTTCAGAAGCCAAACAGAAAGGTGCGTATCTGTGCAGATTATTAAACTGGTCTGAATGCCCTGCTTGATACACACTAGTATCCTTTGCCCTTACCCGACGACATTCTTGCCAAAATGAACGGAGGTAGACACTTCACAAAGCTTGATCTATCCGATGCTTACCTTCAGATCGAAGTATCAGAATCATGACGAACACCAGTGACGACCAACACGCATCGATGACTTTACCAGTACTCCAGGTTGCCTTTCGGGATAAAAACAGCACCAGCAATTTACCAACAAATCATGGACACCATGTTAAGTGAAGTCGATGGTACTGTTGCATACCTTGACGATATCATCACCGTAGGACTTACAAAGGAAGAACTAATTTGTCGTCTGAACTCAGTGCTTAGCGGAATACGTGACTGTTGTAAACCATCCTAAACGATACGCCGGTTCGATCTCGGTATTATGGTGCGCTCGATAAAATCGGATTATCGTCCCGGTAATAATTCACACGAAAATCTCGATCCCGAATAGTACCGCCACTGTCCCGTACTCGCTCCCAAGGCAAGCCAAAAGACGCGTTCAAAATAAGAAGCTTTGTTCCGCTACAAAACGTGTGCGGCTAGGGCGACAAGTACAAAGTATTTATAGGGCACGTCATGACCACGCATTCCCGTCACATCATGAGAAAGAGTTAGGACCACACATGTTCATAGTGGTATAAAAAGTCTCACCCAATTTGAACAGTTCCGCTAGTTCGGACTGAGTCGAGTGGTTTTTTCTTCTTTCTCAGGACGGAGGCGCCCTGGGACGGTCACAGGGTGGGCGCCCTAACAGTGACTATGGTTTCCGATTAAAAAAGGGAAAATGTGAGTTTTATTTAACGTCAGTTAAATATCTAGGCTTTATTATTGATAAAAATGGCCGTCGTCCGGGCCCTACTAATACTCAGGCCATTTTGCGAATGCCACCGCCATGTGATATACCTGAATTGAAGTCGTTTCTCAGATTGATAAGCCATTACAGTGCATTCCTCCATTCTATGCATCGCCTACGAGAACCCCTAAATAGCCTGCTGACTAAAAGTACAAAGTGGGAATGGTCACCCACATGCCAAGAGGCTTTTGATGAAGTCAAGAAACTTCTACGAACTGAACGATTACTAACTCATTATGACCCCAAATTGCCTATTACAGTGACGACTGATGAGTCTAGTCGAAGTATTAGAGCTGTCATAGTCCACGATTTCCCTGATGGCACCACCAAGGCGGTCGCTCACGCCGCTAGATCACTGACATCTGCTGAGCGTAACTACGGGTAAATTGAAAAATAGGCGCTAGCTATCATTTTTGTCGTCCAGATACTCAAATCTGGTAACAGATCACAAACCACTACTTACCATTTTCGGCTCAAAAAAGGGCATTTCAGTGTACACAACAAACCGTCTTCAACGTTGGGCTACTATACTTCTTGGCTACAATTTTGCAATTAGGTACGCCTCAACAGATAAGATCGGCCAAGCAGATGCCCTATCCAGGTTGATCAACTCGCAGTCCGTAGAAGCAGAAGATATTGTGGTCACATCTCTCGATAAAGAACCAGAGATTAGTGCTGTCGTTGCTCAGACTATTTCTTACTTACCTGTTTCATTCGTTATGGTCAGCGATTCTACTAAAAATGACACTGTTTTACAGCAGGTCATAGAATATCATCAGAACGGATTGCCAAACACTTGTTCAGGAGGAGAACTTCGTCATTTTTTTCGCGCCGGACCGCACTCTCCATTGTTAATAGTTGTTTACTCTTCGCAGATCGTGTCGTCATTCCCTCCGTTCTACGTAACAAGGTATTGTCTCAGTTCCACATTGGACACCCTGGCATTAGTAGGATGAAAAGCTTAGTCTGCAGTTACGTCTACTGGCCTGAAATGGACGAGGAGTTGGAAAGATTATGCCACAATTGCTTTCGATGTGCATCGACCCAAAGCCTTCCTAATCGCCAACCGCCTCAACCGTGGCCAACTCCAGAAAAACAGACAAATCTTCTTGATCGTGGTTGACGCCCTCAGTAAATGGCCAGAATTATGTA
>JTDE01003247.1:63890-75278 GCA_014338405.1 Paragonimus skrjabini miyazakii | reverse complement strand
GATACACATCTACTCTGGGTTGCTGACGTCAGTCGAACAAATCTCTTCTATGAAATTACAAATCCTGTCATCACCATAAGATCGTTGATGTCACCAACGTGATTTTCTTACAAAAGCACCTAGGACGACAGTTTGAACAGTCTCCGTATTTTGATGGGAGGACAACTGCCATTTTCAATATAGGATCGCGCACTGGGCAAAATGTCATATACATGTACCTGGAATGGACATCAAACCTCCGGCCCGATTAGGTGGGAGTGGCGGAATTGTTACCGGTGTTGGTAGAGGCGGCGGGGGTGGTGGTGGTGGAACCTTGAAGTCAGCTGTCCGTTCGGATTGACCACTTTCCGTCACATCTGACCTTGAATCGACCACGTAACCTCGAATTGGTGTTTGTGGATCCGGATTCTCTAACACCATCTCGGCTCGATCGGACGAACTGGAATGAACCGAGTCGCCAGCCGACCCGTAAGCCGACGAAACGATAGAACGTGGAGACATTTGTTGGCTGCAGTCGACTGACTGGATGAACATAAACAGATGTGGTCTATAACTCGAAATGTTCAATAGAGGTAAGTGACCTGAACAGGGACAGTCTAAACAATATGAAAATTATCGCTGGATTTACACTAGTAATAACAAACTCTGGAGTGAACCTATCAGTCTGTCGCCACTGTTTTGTTTCAGCCAAAGTTTTACAAAACTGCTGCAGTAATAAACGTATATTCACAGTCGTCGCCGAAAATGTTCCGTCATACAGATTTTTAAAAACATATGCAACTGGATAGCTCAGATGATGAATCGTAGTCCGCGGTAATTCCCGAACTGGAATTTACACAATATTAATTACTAACCCCACCAAACCTTACCAAATTTTAATTCGATTTCCTTGGATGGGTACATCTTTGATTCGTCAAGTTCTGATTTCGGTTGTGTACCGCAGAAACGATTATTCTGTAATCACTGATGCTTGAGACCTACGTAGCATAAGCTACAAAACACTGGCAAATTTGCGTACCACCTGAAACCCTATATTCTTCTTCATTTCTAAAGCTCATGTGTGTCCCACAGTAGAATAACTTAGCGGCAGCACAGTTTGATCATTTGGAATTGTATTGGGAACAAAGCAAATCGCTCGTTCCCAACACATATAAATGTTGTGCCCCACATTGCTAATCCACCGAATTAATAATACCCATGTTGTTGTTGCAACGGTAAGCACTCACCAAGACTTGTCAAGTGTGTGCCTCTCCTGTTTTTCCAACATTCTGTACATCCATTCACCGTTCGTCATTTATCTGGTAAAGTTACAAAAACTAGGCGTAATACTTGTAATCCAAAGCAGTACAGTTTGTTCCAAATATGGGCGAAGAAGTATCTTGTAACAACACTCTGAGATCAACCACGATGATTTGCTTATGTTTTGTTTCCAACAAACAACTGAACGCTCGACATCATAATGGAACATCGCTCGGCCTACCTATATTTCTAAGACATAATGTAGCGAAAAGGCATCCAATAAAGCACAATCTTTATTGTCCAACTCGCTAGTTACCATGCCACACGAGCGCTCGCGATTTTGATTCACACTTTCAGTCCACAACACCCCCTGGTTTCCGCTCGCACGTCGTGTGCACTTCTACCCCGTTTAGGTGTGTGATTGGCGCCTTCTACCCGGGGGTTTTCTGCCTGCTTTTCCTTGGCCGTTGATCCGATTTCGTTGAGCAATAGCTTGTCCGATCGCCGTTCTCCATCCGCTCACCGTGGGTGTTTGAACGCACCTCCCCCCTGCGTTGGGGTATTCCGCCGTGAGCTGGAATGCTCGCACTTCCTGCCTGATAATCCCCCACAATTAGACCCAGAAACGTGGTACAACTGATTACGCCATATTTCGGAGGTTTTTGTCATGAAAGATGTTACCAGAACACAGACTCCTTATTTCGAAAACTCCCATTGAGTCATAGAACATGAAGTGTAACAAACATGTTTTCGATAAAATTTCATCATGCTGTTACAGTTATAAAGGAAAATAAAACTAACAATGGTTACATGCGAAACTTGGTATTGGTCCAAAATTCACACCATCTCAATTTTGTGTTTGTGGGCGCCGATTGGGTGAAAATTACCCACATATCGATCGGGTGAGTCAGCTAATAGCCAAGGCAATTGAAATGATTGAACAAAGTTTTTCTGTCCACACAACATTAGATTACGCAATCGAATGGCAATGGCTTCGGTAGTGGTCAACATTCGCTGGCGAACGAGTTTTGACCCGTTCGGTGGAATCCTGTAGATAACAGTGAACGATTAATCTATGTTGACCTGATGATCGCTGTCGGCCAGATGACCTACAATGACATTCGTGATCGATCTTCTCTGACCTGTCCCGATCCATGCTTGATGATTTTCTCTGATTATTCTAGACAAGTGCCGAGTCGTACGACCCACATAGTTTACTAAACAATCACAAATGAACGAGTAAATCGCCATAGATGGGTTGTGGACCGGCACTTTGCCTGTCAGATTTAGATTAATCAGTGGCAAAATCGTGAATGAGATAATCGGTCTGGCTGCATTGAACGTGCTCTTAAGCACTCACCCTTTCCACCATGATCTGCATGTTTTCGGCAGAGGGGCTAACTAACACAATGCCATCCAAATACCTTAGATCGATCAACCGAGCGCCCACAATAAGCTGAACATCAAGCTCACCGGATACCTCAGGCGCATCCTCCAAAATGTCGTCCATGACAAAACTGAACAGGAAGGGGAGATCGGACACCCCTAACAAAACACCACTAGAAATGATGAACGCTCGAGATCGTTGCCCATACACTCTCACCCTGCTTACAGAACGAGCATACACCGATCTTAAGAGATTCACATACTTCCCCGGTACTCCCTTGCAAAGAAGACAATTACAGAGAACGTTACGATCAACTGAATCGGAAGCAGTCTCTAGATCCGAATATACCACGACCGTCGGCTGCCTGTACGAGTGCCGATGCTCTAAGATCCGTTGCAATGTAGAAACGTGATCAACGCACTCTTGACCGGATCGGAATCTTGCCTAGTTTCTGCGTGTCTGACCTCTTCTTGGCCTAGTCAGCCGACGTGGAACAAGACCAGTGAGTAACTTGAACGCAACAGACACCAAACTGATGCCTCTGTGGTTGTTATGCAAACTTCGGGCCACCGTTTTGAAAACGGGAACTATTGTTGATAGGCGCCAATCTGTCTCCAAGATCAGCTGGGGGATGGTTTTGTCAGCTCTAATATTAACCTCTCGCCACCAACCTTGAAAAGAGAAGGAGAGAGGAGGTCTGAACCAGAAGCCTTATTACGCTTCAATAACTTGGGCTCCAGCGCCACTTCTGCTGGAACACAATAACTGACCATTTGGGTCCCGTCGTCCACATAGTCTGGTTGAGGCCAGCTGAACTGTTTCTCAAAATGTTCAGCCCGCCCGTCACGTCGGCAACATTGCCTGGTGGTAAGTGAACTATCCCTTTCACATGGTTTAAGTTACACCGACTCGATGACCAGTACAACCACGGGTCAGGGAGAAAAGCTTCGTGCTATTCCCACATGGAAAGGCTCTCGCCGTCTCTTTCGACAGTCCGACTATATAGTTCTCACGGTCTTTGCGCAAGCTTTTAGTCACCCTGCGTTTGAGTTCTCGACGGTTGTCATCATATTCGGAGCCAGGTGGAATCCAGCGACACTTATACATGGGGGTTATCGACGTGATGGAAATCCAATTCTGTGGCAACTTCATAGCTGCTTCGGAACACACCTCTTCACAGCTTGCTTTCGTAGCTGCTGCGATCTGTTCCCTGTGTTCATTAGATCCTCCCACCTGATTTAAACTGGGCAACTTGTTCACCAATGCTTCCTCTAAGCGTTCTTCACAATCTCCTTGCTCAAATGCCAGTTAAGTATCTTGCATTTAACAGCGTATGTCCCCATTTGGACTGTGTGACAAGGTTGCACCTGGAAGGGCCGGAGTTCTAGTCCGGATTGCCCGCTGGATCAAAACAACACGCAAACCCAACCACCACGTCGAAGTAGCAGTATAGATCATGACCCGATAATACTGAATAAGCCACCCTGTATAGTCGCAAAACGATTCCGTGGGTTCATTAAGCTGACTCATTGAGGCCGTCACCTCCAAACGAAGGGAGGGATGGTACTATAATCTCTATTTTTGAAGTAATTGGTCGATCATCGTTCGCCAGCTACAGACCGATTAATCTGGCGAGTAGTTCCGGCAAGAATATCAGAACGTCTAATCAGGTTTGTCGTTGTAAACCGCCTCTCCGATAATCTTGTCTCTAAATCACACCGCGGGTGTCTACGCCACTGTCTTATTTCAAACGTTTCCTACTCCGCAAGGGAGACAATCACCTCATGCGGGTGGACAACTTTACTGCATCCTCCATACTCACCAGATTTAGCGCCTTCAGATTATCACCTCTTCGGCCCTATGAAAGAGGGTTTGAGAGGCAAACATTATTCCAGTGACGAGGAAGTGAAAGTCACAGTGAAGAAGTGGCTCAAAGAACAGACAACAAAATTTTACGAGGCGCTCATTTAAAAGTGGAACGTTGCTATTGAGCGTAACGGTGACTATGTTGAGAAGTGGAGATGTGATTCACAGGGGACCAGCTTTATTTTGATGTATAATACATGTTCCTGTGTTGGTAATTATACCTGTCCGAAATAAAATGGCATTAATTTTTTACTCCCCCTCGTAATTGTCTGGCAAGATCAATGTGTTCGTTGTCGATTTTGCGTGATTTCGGGCAAATTTGTGTAAATTTTAAATGCCTTAAAGTAGTTTTTCGTCAGCATTACTTTCGCTAATTGTTCAAACGTCTGTCTAGTTTTTCTTTATTCGCCTTGAATGGACTCAACACTGCAAATTGCACGTAGTAGCTTCTGGTAGATTGTATTTGGACATGCTGAACACCGTTTAGTCAAGTGTATCCTCATTTTGGGAAAGAGGAAACGAATTATGGGCGGTTGTGTGATTTCTTTAAAGAAGCCTACCTACTTGTAAGTAACTGGTCAATTGTAAACTTTTTCAATTAGAATCTGACTTATGACGTCCATCGTAAACGGTTCGAGCTGTTTTAATCAAACCACACGATCAACACTCAAACAACTACAGCATCTACTGCATTGACCTTGATTAGTTTCCACCTGCCTTGTTAACGTTTGTCACAGGGTCAACAAGTTACGGAGGATTCACCATACAAGTGGAATGCGCCAACAAGCTCACATACACAGTTGAACAAAAAACAGGTGCATCTAGTATCAAACTCCCACCTGACACACTAAGGATAAGACTCCCACTCGCATGCATCTTTGTTGGTACGCTAACGGGATATCTACTCACCTAAAGTTGATGAAGCAAAAAGTAGTTGTTGCGCATGTCTTAATAACGATCGAGTAGATAACTAACGTTCATCCGCCCAATCAACACCTCACTCGACTGAACACAAATTTTGTGACTGATCAAAATGAAAAAAGACGGGCTAATGAACCACGATGTCATCATTAGGAGTAAGCTGGAAGATGGTGCATCTAAATGCCCTATTGTGCGTGATCCAGCGATGTGCGGATGTTTCCATAATACAGCATACTGGTGGCTCATTTCATATATGGCCTACTGCTCGGCCAACTGGACGGAGTGAACTGGTCTGTTGGATTACACCAATGATGTAGCAGGCTACAACAACCCACCTCGGTGGTATTTGCTATGAAGTATAGTCATCCAGGGGAGCGGAGTAACTTGAAATAACTGTGTTCTGGCCGACTGGTACAAAGCTGGGCGAGATATCAGATCGTTGTACAATGAAAGTGCGGCTTTTGACGTGGTATGTTCATGCAGTGGTTTGTTCTGTTTGTGTTTGGAATATGATGTTTAACCAAGTGGTCAAATGATTAACAAAGCGAATTACTGTATTAGTCGCTTAACAAAGCTGACAGTGGAATTCGCCGGAGGTCGGTGAGGAGGTCACTGTCAAAGAACGAATGAATGTAGACAAAAATGCGAGGAACAGTGTGTGATGTTCGTGTTGTTTGTCTTGTCAAGTCCCGAACGTCTACCGAGTACCAACCTAGCCAGTTGTTTTCTGATTGATTGTGCACTGCTAACCTGTTTCGAACAACGGGCTACACACACAATAATTTTTCTCCCAATGTTACACTTTGCATTTCTAGTAAACCAAGAGTTGGTCTTACATTCTGATGACCAATGAACCAACCGTTTAATTGTGGTCATAATTTACGCAACACAATCATTTAGTTTGCAGTAATTAAAATAATTTGGCTAGCAATACTTCCGGCCAAAAAAGAGTATAGTGAGTGTAAATCCAGATAGGATACAAAATGAATCTTCTCGCATAACCGTTTAACATTTGACCCTAACATGTACACAATACCGCTACTGTCACAACGAGACTGGACCTTGACGTGGTGTGACGGCTTGTGTATCTCGATGACCTACTGGGCTAAACTGGACGGTGTAGTCACCACAACAACGGAGTCATTCATACCAGGTAGGCCAATAGGTAGAGGTCTGACAAACCAGTCTCCCGGTCCTCCACGTTGGGGGTTGGAAGAAGGTTGGTATCTTTTTCTGGAAAACGTACCAGTTCTGATACACTGCCATCCACCCACCTGCCTATCCTGACCTCCATTTTTAATGGGGCAGTTAAGAATCCGTGTGATCCACTGATGTATTGCTGTCTATGATGATTGTGATGATGACACAATACCGCTACAAGTGAAGTGTTACTGGAATATTGCAATCCTGCTGATAATTTTAGGAGTAAAGGGATATCTGGAAATCAATTTCACTTTCATGAAAAGTGTGACGCTGAAAAAGCCAGTGGTTTATTCCGCATCATATTCGTCAACAAGTGGAGTTTACAAGTGAGTGCTACCGATACGGAATCTCGATACAATCGTGGGAACTAATACGGTCTAAGTGACCTTTGACCCTTGCTACACTAGCCAACATTCCAGTAATAGTCTGGTCCTCGCCTAGATTTTTTACGCAGGAATGTTCGGACTGAGCTTCTAACTGAACACCTACATGTAAGGATAATCTACTTTTCACTGGACCGGGAAGAGCGGACTGTATTCATAAAACCCTTGGATCGAACCTTAAACATTTGATGTTTTATACAGATAACCGGGTAGCAGCTGAGAATTACTTGGTGTGTTGAAGATGGTTGCTGCCTCGCAACTTTTTCTGTCCATCTAATTCGTTACCACTATTTTACACACAATTGGGTCTAACAACAATTAATAACAGTACTCACAAACGATATGAATTGAGAAACTCCCGATTCAGTAAACAAATGCTGACTATATGGGATGATCTACTTATGACTGCCTTTACATATCCAGACCATGTGATTACAGGCTGACAGTGCATCTGACAGACACATTTTTACCAGATGATTGTGAAATGACCAACTTTCAGTGGAGATTTTTTTCCGTATATTCGTAAATATAGTGGAGGACTGCATAGCGGTTAAAATGACATAAATTATACTTCGCTGGCCATCACGTTTTTGTGACAGTCTTGTGAGTTAGACCACTTTCCGGACCGGAACAAATCAACTTGTTGTCCTTATGGTTCCGTCATAATTGAGGAATCCTGACAAAATCATTATCTAACCCGCAACAGCTGATTACTACCCAAACCAAATTGAATGTCAGTACATGAAATAGCAACTCACCGTGCTATATGTCTCCGTCTGCACACCACGTTCCATCCTGTTCGATGACCTTGACTGAAGGACAGTAGACAACGAGTTCACGTGATGGGTTTGCTTGACCTTCAGAGTTGGTTTGTCACCACTGGTGCAGGACTGAGCTGTATGTGCTGCCGTATTTTGCCTCTGGAATATTAAAATGTGATTAAGAGATTAGGTGGTGAATAGGACACCTCAAGTACTGTGGGACCACCATACACCTCTTTTGTTTTGCCCTGAAATGCGCCCCGAAATTAGTTATTGAAACACATTAAATGATGATAATACTCACATGTATTTGAAATAAATGCATGTGAATATAGGCTATAATAATAGAGCTTAAGCACCGATGGCTAGTGAGAGACTTAACCAGCTCCAAGTTGAACTGCATCCACATTTGATCAGAGCATCCGCATTCAGATAATTAGTGTCATTATGATCAAAGGACATACAACTGAGCACACTGAGCGGACGCAGATGCTTCTGTGGGACAGCCGAATAGCACCTAGCCCAACTCGAGAATTCAGTAATGAACACATAACACATCAAGAAGTCATAACATTTTAGGTTATTCATAATGGTAGCCACAGATTTACACCAGCTCATACAGTTTTTATAATGTTTTTTTTGCAAATTCTCCTACCTATCGTTTCCGGCATAAACAACGTTATTGGCAATTTGCCCCTTCCGGGTGTGTTTCTTGAAAACATGTCTAACTAATTAATTCCCTTTTCAAACAGTGGTACTGACTATTTTAATTAAACGACATATTTGATAAAATATAGTATTCAAATAGACTAAATATCCACTTGCGATAGGTTTATAGATCACTGATCGAGAGCCATCAGCATTTCGAAGGCGAGCGAATGAAGTTCGGAGCGATCTGGTGTGGGCGGTTCGCTGAACTGCTGTTTCAGAAGGACAAGATTGATCGGTTCCGTTGACTTCATATCTGTATCCTGCAAACAATGGTTTTTCCGTATCCTTCTCATGGTTGGTCTGATCGTTTGACGGTTGTCCGTTGATGCTTGATCATGAAACGAAAAAAATTTGGAAAACTGATGATCAACCTTTGGCTCACACACAACCCATAACGCAATGCTTTTGTTGTCGTTAGCTAGTCGTAGACGTCAGCATTTTAATGACTACTGTTGAGTGGTAGGGCCTTTTTATTGGCGCAGTTTGAAGAACACACACAGATGATTTTCTTTTGTATTCGTGTACTATTTCCTCCGCCCACGTTCATATCAAAAGTCCCCTATGGTGCCCATCATTTTCAAGGTCAGGATTTGAACTCCGGACTGACCTTCCTGACCATCAAGACCCTTATTTAATATTAAGCTGGTCCGTACCACCATAGCAAACTGTTCCGACCAGAATGTTGAGATATAGACTGAACATCACTCACAACTGATCGCAGCTGTAACATTCCCATAGACTATCCAGTCGAACCCTTTCGAAAACGAACGTTAGACTAGTGGTCAACACGGTTGCCTTATGAAGGCGTTGTCGGAGTTCTAGTCGAGGCCGTGGCAAGGGTATGCACTACTGACGAGCAAAACTCGAGTCTAGTGCTTCTACTGTTCGAAAGGGGCAGACTGGAAATTCTATGGGAATGCAACCTCTACGATCAGTTGTGCGTGGTGTTCAATCTATATGGAAACTAAGATCCCTTACTACTCATCAGGAATGATCACGTTATCCGATAGTAGGGAAGGTAAGCACTAGTGATAAGCTTACGCTGTGTAGAATAAATCACATTATTTGACATACAACGCTTGCGTTAGTTCAGTGGTAAGTCTTGTTATCATTTTTATTCCTTTCGTAGACAGTGTTGCATCCTTATGCCTAACTGTGGAAAAACCAAGGAGAAAAAACATGCCTTAATTAGGAAGTGAAAGACAGCAATAAAATGCGACTTCCTATCAAACGAAAGCAGCTAACAACAGAGTGTTGATAACAAACATCTGAGTTCTGAGTGAAAGAAATGCATCTGCAAGACAGCCTCGTGGTGGCTACCACTACCTCATTTCAATAATTAAATACACTTTACAAGAAAATCAGCTAGAAGACGGCAATCTTCGTGTCACTCAGCCAGTTAGCTACTATCTTCATTAGGCATCCAGTCACCAAATCTGTGGGTATTGTGGGTCTCAGTTCAGAATACAAACCCCAACCATAATTTCGCTACTGCACATTTTGTGTCAGTAGGGTTCGATTTCGATTCAGTGTGGTAGACGACTGTTTCGTATCCTTACTACCGACTCGACCATATAAGTTTGTGCATTCTTACAGACTGGATGGATGAATTGGTTTGAGTTTTTCTACCAGCTGTCCGTACCATAAACTTGCCGGTTTGTATCACCCGATAAGGGCAACTGAATGCAAGCACTGATGGTGGAATACCTAGAGATGGATTATGCCGTCCACTTTGAGTGACCACATTTCTCAGTCGTATGGTAACACAACTTTCACAAACGTCTTATACTGGTGGCCCTTATGTTTCTAACGGACGTCTTAGGTTCGCAGAAACCACGTTAGGCCTTAAGGTACGACCATCCACTTCATTTCCTAGAAATTACGCCGTCCGCTGTACAGCTTCTTACGTACACTAGCTGGTTAGAAACTGCTACAGTTTTAGAATCTGACAGAAGATTGTCCTAGTTACTGAAACCTTGCAGAGGTATCGTGCTATCTGAGTCTGTACAGCACGAGTAATGATCCTTTTGAATTGTGATTGAGAGTTAGCTCGATAATTCTTGCTATCCTACCCTTGTCCCACGCAAGAACCCCAAGTATTTATGCTGGCTGTTTCAAATTACAGCCATAGTTGAACGTTTTTATTGAGTTGGTAATTACAATTCACACTATCTGATACAGAAGTCGTACAACGGGAAATTTCCCAATATTCATGTCAACGAACTTTTAAATGTAGGTTCCATGTGCAGTTATCGAGTAAACGGAAGTACAAAGCACTGTTTCCTTGATCCAGTTCACTAATAACGATAGAAGACATACGTCGTCAAATGTTAAAATTTCGTTTACTCTCTTCAGTCACGAACGTAAAACATTGGAATACATAGGACATGCGGAGAGCAACAATTATAGAAACAATCAACAATTGGGTTTACATAAAACAAGGACTGTTATCAGTTCCAAGGCAGACAAACTTCGTGAGTTAACAGTTTATGCACACACAGGACCGGACGGCGAGTATTGATTAGCATTGCTTCGGATAAGGCAAGCCAATTCGGATTCCGATTACGTAACAATACTTGAAACGAGTTGGCGGGATCAACGACGTGATCTGTTTCCATTATGTGCTTTGCAATGGATGAAGTCGGATTTCGTTTCACCCAGGCCCAATGGGCCCCATGGACTACCTGTAATGTGCGACCGAAACCAGCAAGCGCGCACTAGTTGAATTTGAATTGGTGAAGGAGCGTGCTGCTGTGTTGTCGGCGCCGTTTTAGTTATTGTTTGTGTAAGTCGTGTGCATGGCTTACTGGGCCTTTGGCTCATGTTTGTTTCTTGTTGTTTCCTTTTGCAGGACTTGTTGGAACCCCTACTTCGGAAGAAGGTTGCCCCTTGTTGCTTCCAATTTTCCCACAGTTGG
>JTDE01003247.1:39286-63372 GCA_014338405.1 Paragonimus skrjabini miyazakii | reverse complement strand
TCCCCTGGTGTCTCCACATTGCCCCACAGTTGGTCCGAGAGTGTTACGGACAACCAGAGCGGTAAACAGCCGGCTTGCATGCTACACTACCCACTGCTACACCATCAACATGTTTATAAGATGACCCTGCAGAGTCAGAACCGATATTCTCCGTACATAAAAGTGCAAGTTAATCAGTACTTGCCGTCCGGTCCTGTGTATGCATAAACTGTTGACTTACGCAGTTTGTCTGCCCTGGAACTGAGTACAGTCCTTGTTTTATGTAAACCCACTCGTTGATTGTTTCTATTGTTGTTGCTATCCGCGTGTCCTAAATATTCTAATGTTTTTCGTTCGTGGCTGAATAGAGCAAACGAATTGATAACCTCTGACGAGGTATGTCTTCCATCGTTATTGGTAAACGGACGTACTCAAAAGTATCGTTCATGATGCAAAACCCTGGGGGCCATTTCAAATGAACCTACGGCGAATTTTAGGAACTACTCGGCCTTTCACTCAACCTGACTTGCAGTAGCCATTCGCCTTGTTCGACTACACAATGACCCGTAGAACATGGAGCCCGAATTGACCTATGGCTGTAGACATATATGTTTGTGAGTCATATCGGAGCATACGATGTTGCAGGCTTTGTGTTGTTTTAAACAGCAGTAGATCGCTTCACCAAATGTGAAGCGCACTTTAAAACCAGGACTGAGTCAGACTTTATGATATATGATTTACTGAAACAAATGGAAGTCTATCAACTAGTTTACTGCTAGATTCCATAATCCGTCTTGAGTGTACAAAGCAATTTTGTCTAACGCGGAGGCTAATTCGTTAGTTACTATCCCTGCTTTATTTGTTTCCGCATCCGTCCATCAAAACATTTACTTCATGGATTTCACTCTGTGAATATTTGTTCTATTGGTTACTAGCAATTTCATGACCATGTTTGATCAGAATGTACAAAATGTTATATTACATTGCGTAATAGACCGTCTCCAATAAAACCTGTGGACCGGATGGCCCTCAGTTCCCAGTTAGTTTAGATTAGACGTGCCTACTGAGCGATGGCACACCTGACAGATGACCAAAGTCAGTTATCGTTGGCTAGCGGATTCACACTAGACAAGTAAACTGTAGAGCTAAAACACGCAATTCATTACACACATGAACTTACACTAGCTTATCTGATCTGATCACCTTTGCTCAATACCATCCATTCTTTGATTAGTTCACTTTCACACAAACCCGCAGGGTCAGTCACCTCACTCGTGACTATGATCCGAGTGCCACACACAGATGTACAATTAGTGAACACCTGAGCCTACATGACTTGGCCCCGAAGCAGACAAAACCTGTCCATTTTTTTATTAAGAGTGTGCATTGCTCTGTTCAGTTACGCGGGTCATACACAACCAAATCCTAGGCTCAATTCATCGGAATGTTCAAGGTTTGAAATTGGTCACATGCGTTTCTAATTTTGGTTAGACTGGCAAATCCCTGTAGACTACAAGGTTAAAACGGAGGAATTCATAACAAAAGAACAAGATACGAGAATATTCTGACCAAAGGGAGTGGTGACGCCAAATCTGGTATCTGTAAACCATTTACTCGAAGCATGCTTGAACGAGGTTGCGTAACTTCCTAACAGCGTTGTGAAGTAACAGTCAATGTTTCCCTTCTGCATACGGGGTTATCGATTGGAGTTAACAAGACAGTTTTTGTGTCACCTCTCGAGACTATCGGTCAACCTGATCATTACTCATAAGCGAAAGTGGTTGAGCGTTCACATATGATATTTCGGTCGTGCCTAATGTGAGGTCACTGGTGTAGTGGTAAATACGGTTGCCTCATGAACAATGTGACCGTGGTTCTAGTTCCGGCGGTGGCGAGGATATACATTACTGACAAACTCTAATGAGAGAGAAGCTCGAGTCTAGTGCTTCTGCCGTTCGAAAGGGGCCGACTGGATAGTCCATGGGAATGCAAAAGCTGCGATCAATTGTGGGTGATATTCAATCTATATGGAAACCAAAATCCCCTACTACTCATCAGTATGTCCTAGTTGTTGAGCCTATATGAAAAGTTTTCTCAGCATTTTGAATGACAAAACTAACAGGCGGTTACATGCAAAAGTACGTCATTACAGCTAAGAAACAGGGTTTTTATTGTTTTATCATGGGTTGTGTGAGTAGTTTTAGGTTAGATTATGCAATACAGTCTTCAAGTTCGTGAATCCAGAAGGTTCAACACTTCCAACATTCAAAGTGATCAAATGCTTTCGAAATGATTTGGCATGCTAAACACTAAACTAACGTTGTGGCTGAGCGTTTGCATGTGATCATTCGATCATTGTGAGGTTACTGGCGTTATGGTTAATGCGGTAGTCTCACAAGTACGAAGGACGGAGTACAAATTCTTACCTGGACGAGGATATGCATCATTGATTAATTCAAACAAAAGCGAAACTCGAGTCCAGTTTTTTTTCGAAGTAGGTTATCCGAAAGGCATACCAAAATGCAAGGGCTACGATCAAGCGTGACTGGTGACCAGTTTGAAATTTCTTATAAATTAGTGTAGTTCTACACAAGGAAAGATCGTCTGGACAGTTCCTACAAACGCACAGAATGTATAGAACCTGGAAGATGACATTAAAATCGTGTCGCAAGCTAGCAATCGCGTATTCTGTGGATTCAATCGAACTCAATGTTCAGAGCAAAATGCCCCCAACAAAAAGGTCAACGTACACAAGGTTAAAACTATTATCCATCCAGCTCGTATTATCTGAATAGCATGGTTATCATTTTAATTGATCCACCTGTGACGTAACACGAGGTCGATAGAAATAGTCACAAAAACGACCAGTTTACAGGAAGCTTTTGAATAAACAGACCGATGTTCTGTATGCCAGACAATAAATCAATAGAATATCACAACGTATTTTGATAGTCCGGTTCAGTACTAGTGTCAACAATATATGTTAATGCATCGTGGTCAACAGCGCACGTTTATATTCCTAGCTGCCCTACCTACATCAGAACATTCACCAGATGGGCTATAACTTGAGTCCAACCCTCGTTTGCAGTCGAAGCACACCTGCTAAAATATTCAAGATTCAGCCGAAGGTCAACAAAATTTTATTGCTTACCGATCACCCTCAGCAGTTTCTGGACATTGACAACCGTTAGATAAGTATATTCTGAATAACTATTTCGACTGAAATAAACGGAACGCTGTATTCATATAAACCTTTTCGTCCGCTGCTCCTGAAGGAGATGCATTGGCACTGGGTTCAGAATTTAGTAAGTTTTACCAGTAGCACAGACGTTTGAGTAAACCTAGACATGAACACTTGGCCAGACTTAGCCAGCGTGTTTTGGATATAAAAAGACGTGCTGGACGATGTTGGCTCAGAGCACTTATGCTTAGGCGAAATAGGTAACTATTTACTCATGCGTAGTAAATGAGATAAACTGTTTCATAGTGTTGTTGAATTTGTACTTCCTGGTGCCATTCAGTTACACCCTTCCTTGCTAAATGTCACTCACTTAGTTAGTCCCCACCACACCTCACTTAGTACAATTCCGTTTGGCTTAGTATGCTGAGAGGCAGAGACCGGAAGCTTTGGCTGTCTATTGCAATATAGAAGGCAATCAATTTCATGGGAGTGATTGAATGTATCTAGACTATTAGTATTGGGGAGCTTTCGACTTTATGAACCTAAAAGAATGCTGACAGTGGACATAAATTTAATACCACCAACAGTATGCCAATTCGGTATGAGGAGATGAGGACGGCTGTTTCAAGACTGCGGCAACCCCGCTGCTATCCTCTTCACCGCTGGTAATGCGTTTGGGACTGTGGGTACATTCACATAATCCTGTAACGCTATCTCGTCAGCTTTCAATATTGCTGATGTGATATCAGGGAGGATAGCAATGACACCAGTTGTCTTTGCCAACCTGCATCATCTGTGACGTCGAAATGACGCCCGGTTGTCGCTAAAAGGAAGGTTATATAATAATTGTGTACGTTATATTCTGATATATGGTTCGGAAACATAGTCTGTTCGCGACGAAGATATAAGAGGACTTTGTTTGACAATTGTTTTCGTTACTAATTAGTCCACATCAAATGGACTGATCGTACGAGAAATATGGCCGTGGAACGCTGGAGATGCACGAACAGCTGGTCACATAATCAAGTTGCACAGCTTGCGATGGCTGAATCTCGTAATCAGAATGCCAAATGAGACTTCGCCGTACGGGGCATTGTATACTTAGACCATCAGCAGTTAGGTAAAACTCCATAACGGTCAAGCAACAACATGGTCACGAAATATGAGGACCCTGACTGTTCCATTGAACAAGATGGGTGGATGTCGCCTGCCTGGTTGGGGTCCTCGTGATCAGTAACATTGGTGGTTGTAGACGCTATCCGAGATGGCGGTGTGCCGCAGTATTCATGTCATTTCCCCCGTTTAGTCGTGCTTCACTATTGCTATTATTACATTGTAGGCTTTTCATTATCGTTTCTTTTCCTAAGATATTCCACGTTACTGTTTAGGTGAGCGGCAGTTCGAGTCATACTACCTTCTGGTCAGGCTGAAGATTGACGATGGTGATGATGATGAGATAAATACGGTACACTACCTCGCAAAAGCAAATTCTTGTTAATTTCACTATCCACCTTTTAAATCTCGTAATGTGCTGATGATTTGATTTTTATTCATTCGGAGTAGTGAGGCATGTTGGTTCATGTGGAAACTGACAAGATTAGAAGTGCATTGCTTTCAATAAAAATCTTCTTGGTGATCGATGGTGACAAGTTAGTGCACCTGAGTACGGTAAGCCCAAGACAAGAAATATATTTTGCAAGTCCAATCAGCACCGACAGTGCGATGCTTCTTGTCCTGTGACACTTGGTGGCCAACGATGTCCCGCCTAAGAACTGAATTCCGGGTACGTTGATCACAATGTCAATGATCTCATATGAGATAAGGTTGAGATAATGCCCTTAAACGGCCATGAGTACACACCATATCGAATGAGTAAAGTTGAAAACATTTACAGTAGAATGAATGAAGTAACCATGATATAATATCTAAACAAATTAGCTTTTGTTAGATAATCTGTATCGTTAAGGGCAAAAAATAGCACATCTTCTAATCTTAGAACAACTTAAAAAGCAACTGGAAAGTTTGGTTATTGAAAGAGTTCCACTACGGATGAAAATAATTTGTCAGACCAAATTGATCAGTTACAGTTTTGGCGATATTCAAAGAACAATTAACCTTACAGAAATGCGAATTTTACGTGGAAAGTGGTTAATATTAAGTTCGATTTAGCGCGACCGTTACATTTTCTGTGCCAGTTTCAGGTCACTCAGGTCTTTACCCAGAGGTAGGACTCGACTGTTGGCAGTCTCTTAAAGGATAGTTTAAAGCAATACCAAACTCAACACTAAAAGTGTCAAGAGGATGAGCAACATTACTGTTATTCCAATCAAGGAATGGGCATTGAAAACTATTTGCAAGGCTTTGAACGAACTTGACTTTCGATAAAGGATGACTACAAAGTGTCTTGGAAAATTTCGAGGATTCCTTGTTTTTCGGATAAGTAGTAACTGGGTGCATCGGATAAAAATCAATGGGCGTCCGGCAATTACCATAGACAAGCTGTCAAAAAACTGAAAACTAGAATAAACGATGACCGGATGATCATTAGGAGAGCTCCCAACAATCAAGTGGAGTACTAGGTAGTAGACAGGTGATAAGCACAGGTCACGAAATTGATCTGATAAACGTCCGGAAAGTGGGACAAGGATTTAAAACTACACTGAAGCTCCTAATCAGATTGTGAGACGCAACTTCAGTCACCTAACGCGTCCTAGATAGAGACGACAGCGTCGAATTCGGTTGCACCTGGTAGTCAGACTTATAACGATCGGTTTATCTTGTGCGAACGGCTGGATGAACTGGTAATTTCCAAGGATCTACAGCCTGATTTTTGATTCCATCTTCCTAAAAGTCACTAAATTCATTTGTAACGATTTCATTTGTTGAGTTTTTAATGTGCGATTGACCTGTTGTAATCGATCATTCGAGACCATGAGCAAATATCTTCCGATTCCTTTGGTTGCTTACGTCTACTTTTACTCGTAGACGGTTCGTCTGATTTGACAAAGCTTCTGTGAAAAGGGGGAAACCTTATCATTAACCGGTAGCAAGTAGTTATGAATTTATGAGCTAAATATTCGCCGTAAGTATATGCTATTCAGTTGCCTGCCTCCAATCTAAAAGTATGTATGTATTGTAAAAACAGTGTCTCGATCTCAGAAAGACAGCTTTGATTTCTGGTGAACTCCACATCAACTACTGTTTCTTTTGAGCGGTAATGATTCCGCACACTCGGCAGAATCAATAGTGAGGTTTCCTGTTACCCATCGCTTTCATATTGATTGTGAAGGACCAAACATTCCACGAGTCAAGTGGTTGGGGCGGCACTAATGACAAAATGCACTGTTTTAACTCCTGTTCGCCCGGACAGGATCTACACTATCCATATGGAACAGGTAGTGCTGTATCACATTGTTTCTCCTCTCTACAGTCTTTGCCATGGATATGGACTGATGAGAACAGCAAACAAAACCTAGTTTAAGTAACAAAACCCAAATGTGGGTCTACGAAGGCCTCACAACCATAATGTTGAGTGTACAGCACAAGTCAGCTCCAAAACTGTACCGGCCATGCTGATCGTCAACACTGCGACTCGAACAAATTGAGTATTACATTACCGATCAATTGTGGGTGATTTTCAACTTGAAATTACCGAAGACTGTCTACGAAATCAGAACCACTTGTATCGAGAGGCAAACAATCACGTGATCAGGCCAAAAAGGCCGTCTCCTTCAACTTGTCACGCCACGATGACCTAAAGTCATCAACTATTTGTGCGTATTTGTTGACCTCAGTTGAACTTGAGATAACATTTTTGGAATAACCAGAAATCAATTGATCCTCAATAACTGGAAGCAGTTGGATGTGAGAAATAAAAACCTACTGTACGCATACGGAAAGATAGCACTGTATGTAATATGGTGCTCTCATAATTTATATAAGCCTGTGTGTCTGTCCATTCTATCATCTTCATTTAGCGATACTTATTTATCCCCGTTGTATTTATACCTAAAATTTCCCATACATACCTGACGAAAGAGTGAAAACGGTTTCAACCTAATGCTGTGCTTAAAACATTCCAGGTTATCTAGTCGGTTGTTCTGATTCGGTTTAAGTAATACACTAGCGGTAACTTAGTGACATCGAGGACTGATTGATCATGAAAATAGCGGTTCGAGCCCTGGTGGCCACGGCTGTCCCTATCTAAGTTTCCGTGGCCTGACAATATCCGACCAACAAGTATATCACACAACGACAAACAGTTCGCATTGCAAGGACTGGCTGTAGGTTAGCATGCTCACAATATTTCCCCCCACTTCTGAATAGGTTGGCTAAACAAGTAAGTGTGTGACTCTTCTTGTTTTGTTCATTGTAGGTAAAGGGACAACTTGACTCAGTCCCACGTACAGGTTTAATTTGCGTTATTGTTTTTTAAATGATGTTTGAATTTCTAGGGTTGCTTCTCATACAACAAAGTCGAAGTGATTCGAAAACATGACTGGTATCATCTCTTTTGAGTGGATACAACCAGTAGTTTTTTCTTTCTGGCACAGTGCTTGCTGATAGAGGTTTAGGTACTTTTTGCAAGCTGAATACCACCCACAGTTGATCTCAACCTCTGCATTCAGATAAGCATTTTGGCCATATTCCATTCGAAGTAGGTTAATTGTCGTGTTTGTTTTTATGCGTTTACTGACTGGGCCCTCTTTGATATGGTTGATTTATAGTAACCGTCATGTATGCCTAACTGTAGCCTTCATACTTAGACAATCTCTTTAGAAAACTGGGAGTTCTTGCGTGGAGGTCTGCCTGAGCACAAATCTCTTACCAATTGTGAATAATGCTCAGTACATATGCATTTTTTAGAATCTATTTAATTTTTAACGGTTGATAAGCAAAGTTAGTTTTCCATTCGGTCATATCGGTTGTGACATGTTACTGGGACCAAACCTTTGCAATCCACGTGAATCCATCATCATCCTGTTATCTTTCGTCTTAAAAGTGCAGTAATCAGTTTCCGTTTCGTTACCAGTTCATATGTAGCCGGAGTTTTTTTGTTACGTCAGTTGTAATACAACACAAATTGAACACCATTCTAGTGTGTTAGCAACATTCAACAATCTGATAAATCTTTGCTGTCGAAAACGTTTGACTCCTGGTAGAACTAGTGTATATATATTCTCCTCGACAAAAAGTTGAACTTTAGTTCCTTCATTTATTAGACGAACCTGCTGAACACTGTTCAACTGACTTCACTGCGTTCATGAAGACATGTTAGTCAGCCAAACGCAGTCCTGATAGAAACCAGGGTAGAAATGGCAAAATACAATCGGTTATGCCTCTATGTTATGTTCACACATCCCGATTTGTTCGTTCGTACTCGTTGACTTCAAGAGAAATTTGTCCAGCCAAAGTGCTTAAGCGTTCCCTATTATGATGACTCAATTTGCATTCGTCGCATTGATTTTCCACAGGCTCAAATACTGAACTAGATAGGATAATGTGTCGGAAATAACTGAGTTCATTCAGATAACTGTGTCCAAATAGGATACAGCTGAGGAATCTGTGGATGAGCTGATTCAGTCACGCCTAATGCGAACCCTCAAGATAGTAAGCAACACGTACGTCAAGTGTTCATGGAGAATGAGGCAAGCTGTAGATACGGATCAAGGCGTGTTTTGGAGGAACGTGAAATTTTAGTTCCGGGGAAAATGACACCTCGATACCAATTGCGCAGTCACCGGTACAATCTCCTCTGCCACGATTGTGCCTGTATAAATTTGAGAATCCTGACAGTTATCCACTTCATTAGAGCATAAAGAAGACGCATATTGCTATATGTTAACGTTCCATTTGCCCTCATCAGTCGCAAACGCACAACATGCCGGTTACATACATCATACAGATAAGGACAAACAGGAACTAGATACTGCTACACCAGGCATTATATAATCATGGCCATGGCAACCCAATAGGTTGTCTCAACCACTTTTGTGAACATAACGTCGGCTGGTACGTTCCGATAAGCATCCCTTCACATAAAGCCAGTAACTTGGGTTCTTGATTGCGCAACAGTAATCTGAACGAGCTTAATGGGTCAAATTGGTGACCTGTTTTCATGAGGTGTTTAGCAATCGATGACGTTGGATTCCGAGCAGTCAGTTCACCAAGTTAAGGTTGATGCATCATCGGTTGTTTCAACCATTTTGAAAGGGGCCGACTGGAAAGTCTATGGGAATGCGACAGCTGCGATCAATTGTGGGTGATGTTCAATCTATATGAAAATCAAAATCCCCTACTATTCATCAGTAATTTTGATATGTGGTGGCTATCGATCTGTTCCGCCTATGTAAACGTTACTGCAGTTGCAAGTGAATCGGTACACAATATGGGCAACAGAGTTTGATAAACCACTTTCGCGATCGAGAAGAACTGGTCCTCTGGTGGTTTGAAATAAACGCAACTGCACGGCCACATACGTTCGGGCCAGAGCAGACTACAGTTTGTTCTTTATGTCGTTGACAGTTGGACACGTATGAATGGCGAGAATAGGAAAACTGCTTTCTCTTGAGCCGTAATTATGAGCTTAGTGTTATTTTTTATCATATTGTGTGCCTTGATAACTTTATCGAGGCATCCATTTGCTAGTAAAATTTGTCTCAACAACTCTCGTTCTGTTTGTAGTTTGTCAGAGGTACAAATATGCCTAGCTCTATGAAACAATGTTTTAACCAAACTTCGTTTGAATGCAATAGGAGCAAATCTGGACAACTGAAGATATTGATCACCTTATGTCAGTTTGCGGTGAACTGTTCACTGTAACGTGCCACCCGCACGTTTAGTAATGAATACACACAAAAAAGTCATCGAACAAGTGAACATATATGCCATACAGCAACCAACACTACGACATATCTACTAGGAAATTCTGTAGTACGTTTATCAAAAGGAGCAAACTACACAAAGCTATTTTAGTGTGAAGACTGTGCCGAATATTCACTTGAGAATAATCGAAACTATTGACCAGTTGTTTGTATGTAAACATTCAAAGGAGAGTTTCAACTAGCATACTCCAAAAATAACCCCCTCATTCTGGTTTTATACATTGAGTAAAACCTATCTGCATAGTCTTATTTTGAAAAATGTTAGAATTTCACCCTTCAATTCGCACCTATTCTGGCCGGCTAACATTGGGCAACTCTGGGTGATCATGAACAGTATACTAAACGATTCTTGGCAAATAAGTTTACGAGTACAATCTTTAAACCGGGGTGTGTGGGGGGCTTTAGTAAACCTAGGTCAAGTAGGGCAGCTAACCATGTAAAGCGCACAACCCACTGTGCGCCCAATTACAGGACTAGAGTTTTCGTAATGTGTAAACATTAATCAGAGACGAGTTTGCAGATATATTGAATCATTCTTCAACCATTGTTTATAGTCAATCCGGAGACAGACTGACAAACCAATTTTTCTGTACACAAAATTAAACACGAATTCCTCAAACCTCGTACAATAGCCTCACAAACTTCCACGAATGTTTGGATGGGATCTGTCTGACAAGTGGGCACTGATGCAGGTGAAATTCGCCCCGGTTGTAACGTTGTCAGCTCGGTGTTGGTTTACACTCGAGCAGGATATTTTTTCACTATGCAGAAATGCATTCAAAAATCCCAGTCATTTGTGAACAGTCTGTCTAACCAGTGTGTCAATCTAGTTCTATCGCAATCAGTCGGACAGCTACAAGAAACCCTGCACTTCACTTGTCATGATTGTTTCATCCAAATGTTTGTCAGGACGTTATCGTCTAATATTTTTGAATTTATTCAGTTCGTTCCAGTTTATCAGCACACTAAACTTTTACATCTTTTAAGCTAATTGGTGAAACAGCGAAAACACATTCCAGACTATGACGATTAATCGTTCAACTCACGTGATTTTATGGGATTCAACAACTTCAATCGCCGGGTGTGCCTGGTGTAGTAGAATGGAACGATCGACAGTTGTACTTCTTGTCGTAGCTTGTTCAGTATGATATTCTTTAGTCCTAGTACGAAACCGTTGACTCAGTTTGCTCAGAAACGTCATGCTCCGGCAAGAGTATATTACGTTAGGAACGCCGAAAATGAAAGCGTTTATCCAGAACACGGCAACATGACCAAGTAACTCAACCGACTTCTTCGACAAATCGACCCACTTGTGATCACCGACCCGATGACGTAACAGGGACATCGAAAAACGCGTTGATTGGCCAGTACTGACATTGTAAAGTCATGTTACACATGTCCACACTGGACTGAACTGAGACATACTCAGAATTTAAGACCAGAGGTTGAATGTTAGTGACAAAGAGAGGGTCAGGTTTGAGCAGAAGAGATGATGAGATGCGACTTATACCATTGCAGAATGTAGGACAAAAGATGGACTTAGGTATTTGAGGCTGAGTGGGTCGTGGTTGACGTGGATCGAAAATTCTCAGCGTTTCAGATATGCTCATCACGATTATAGGAGGAAAGACATATAGGTGATCGTATGTTTTCGATCATTCGACTTAAAGTCGGTACGATTATATCACAGGGTGATTCAACTGAACTGAGATATCGATCGGAACTGAAATTGTGAATTATTTTACAGAAACATTGTGGTTTAATATGAGCGGTAGTACCTCACATTTCTGATAGACCTTCAGAAACACTTCGTAAGGATAGTTAACTTCAAATCACTGGTATCATAATCGTGAGTTTGAACAGGTACCTTACGCAAATTTATTCAAGGTGTTTTCAGCTAAGGTAGTTTGGTGATTGTATGTGGCAATGTGAGACTAACCTGCTGATAGTCAACATGTTTGCTTCATAAGATTATTGACTCTAGTTCAACCCCTTATCTCTAAATAACTACACATTTCTGAGTCATTCTGCTCGACAGCGGAAAATAGAATCCAATGCCCTTCTGTTAAAGATCCGTTGAATACGTTAGATGTCTGTTAACGTTGCCGATAAATATGAGCAGTTTCTACTGTTAACTATTAAACTCATCAACCACAATCCAGTAGACCAGTCAGTATGAAAGCACCTGAATCACAAACACAGCATTCTAAGGTATGAGTTTCCGAATGCCGTGAATTAAAAGACATTCAGTCGTTACATTTACATTCCGAAGTGCCTGACATCGTGAACAGTGGGTATCTATTAGTCGTGCATATATAGTTACGATTCGACAAGCATGCTTTAACTTGCATGGTGACCCACAATGAAACTTACACCTATTATTGGAAGTGTCCTTGTTTTACACTCCAATGAAGTTCATGATGTTGTAAAGCCATCAACGTGTGATTATGTACAAATAAGACTCAACAACGCCATGAGCCTAGTGTTATAACTGGCCCTAGGTTCTACGTTTTGATTCGTTCATTAAAGTCACTGAAATATGACTTGGTTTCGGTGCCTCTTCATGAGATTAATAGAATTACATAGTTTCAGGGAAGTTAGAATGAAAAGCTATAAAAAAACATTACAAAACCTCCTTAAATGGTGAGCTATCAATATTAATAATGAATTGTCTGGAGTCTAACAGTTCTTTACTTCATAAATTAATGGTTAGGATTTTGTTGTTCTGCAGCAATTTATGTGGATCACACGGATCAAATAGTTATCAGCTGGCGCGACTTGGAATTGGGTTACCTAAATCACCAAACAGCGCAGTTATTGCAAGTGTATCCGATACTGTCCCCGAGTTTACTCAAAATAACTTTCTGTATAGGCCAGCAAGTTCTGTTTGACCACCCAACGTGATCAAATAACAGATGTTAGCCATTGGCTGATCGACTGGCATTTGAGTAAAGAATTCAATAGTCAATCCAGACAATCCATTTACTACACAAAAAGCTGTATGGTTCTCACCTTCAAAGAGTACATAAATAGCTTGCAAGCCAACCCAACTTCCAAAGTATATCTCAATGTCTTAATGAAGTGTGTCACTCCAAATCCCTCATTACTATTGGCGATTTATCAGTTGGGTGTTCAGATAATAGATTTCTGTGATTTTGTAATGCTATACAACGTCCTACAATATCCTACAAAATCCCTTTTTGTTCCTTACATACTGTTTTGACTTCGATGAACCGGCATAATAATAGTGGTCTGATGATGAATGAGCGAAACCTGTTTTTCGTCATCGTTTACTTCTATGAATCAACGGATGTATCCATGAGGAACGCCCTTATTTTTGAAGAATTATAACGAAGGAAAAAAGATCTTTGCTTTTGTGTTCCATTCTCGTTGATTGATAAATATAAAGAACAAGTGAGAAGCTGAGTGTAGAGATAAAAACACCTGTAGAATAGATTCGTCATCACTGGACAGTGGAACATACGGAGGTAACTCCCCAACTTATGTAGGCAATAGGTGCACTGTGGAAATGGGTTACGGAATCGGTCACCAGATGCATTGTGTGATATGTACCTGACGTATGTTTCCAGCTTTTGCGTTACTGTATCATACTCACAGAGGCCTCCCGGGGCCTGGTTTGGTTCCCATGCCTTAACACATTCCGGGCCATTACTTCGTTTTTGTGCAGACTGAGGTGTGGCGTTCCATATCACAAACTGCAGAGGTTCACCGGTTCATGTGCACTTAATGTGCCAGCAGAGAAAGAGCTTTGCTTCTGTAGACAGGTTTTTGACTGTGCGTGGTGCCACTGACTGTCATATGAGTTATGCCTGTGGTAGAATCTGTTGAGGGTTCAATAACATACTGCCCAGTAGCTGCACTGTCTTAACACATCCTGCCGGATGAACTAAGTAGGGTGACTATGTTCACCCTGTACGACGGCCAGTGCAGGTCTTCCAATAATTTAATATATAATTTCATTGTTAGTGTGTTTGTATGAGAATGCCAAAAAGTCCAGACCCCAATAAAAACAACCACAGCTTCCAACCAATGCAGCTGGCTGAAGAACTTTTGCCACAAAATAGTGAGTGGATGACAGTGAGCTCAATATTATGCCGTTTTTCTGAAGACATTCCTCAGTGTTGAAGACCAGAGTCAGCAGTACGACACAACCTTGTCTACTGGTCTACTTGACAAGTGTAACTTTGTAATTCTGGATATCAAGCTGTTCAGTTTATCGCCGTTAGTAATCAAGCTGTATGAATCAGTACATTGTTTGCAGACCAACGATGACATTTCGAAATGAGAAATGAGACATTTGACAAATGATGGAAAACTAGGATGGATCGATTTATCGACTTATACTTAAATAGCTGTGTCACCTCTAGTTTGGTTATCCATTTCATTCATGCCTGGAGTGTCCATGCACATTAGAGGTTACAAACAGCGTCTCTATCAGTGTACAACAGATGCATTCACTTTGCTCATACTTTGTTGTTTAAAGATAAGAGAGGAAGTAAAGCGTGATAATCAGGCTGGAAAGGGTCTGGGAAGACTTCTGCTTCAGTGATGAAAGGTGAAAGCTTTGGGGACCAAGGTTCCTGAGACGCACTGTAGGCTGTGGGATAGGGACAGCATAGATCCGAGAAATCTCGTGAAGATAACTACCAAAGCCAAAGCGTTCGATTTCGTTAGCTACGAAGCCTTATAGATTGTACATAGTAGATTTGGCTATCCACACAAATTATTTAAGATGTTGTTGGAAATAAAAATGATGTTGAAGTTGATCTCAAATAATTTCGGTAGTATCGCCGGAGTAAATGACATAATGTGCCTTTTCCTTTGCCAAACGTTCTAATACGACTTGACTGTTTGACCTGGGTATCTGTTATGCGGCTTCACCTAGTCTACTTGCGCGGAGACAAGAAGAACACGATTGCGGGAAAACACGCTGTATTGCCGACTACCAGTTTGACCAAATGAATAAAATGTCAGTCAATATATATATCATGAAATAGTGACCAAATATGGCCATTTACTTGTTGAATCACTGTCTGCTTGTTTAAGCCACTTCGCTACCAAGTGACCAAGTAAGGGCAATTCCATAGGCGTTCGTTTCTCGGGCTGACGTGACACCCACGTTCACTTGCACGTCTCCTGCTGTCGCGACACGCACGCTCACTTGCACGTATCCTCCTGTCGCGATGATGTTATGAGAACAACAAAGTGGAGAACAAGATTTGTTTTCTATGCTGGCCAATGAGGATAATTACAACACATGAAAACATGAGAACAGGAAACAGTGCGAGTAAGAAAACTTGACAGGAGATTACGGATAGCGTGTTTGCTAGCAATTACGCAATCATTGTTCCAGATTGTGACCTCAGTTGATTACAGGCCAGGGGAGACTAGATGTCTGCACTCACTTCGTCTAAACACACAGGTCAAGTTTGAGGAATCAAGCACCAGTGACCTCGGTAAAGGTCAACATTCGAAATCTCATCATTTTATATAGATTTCTGAACACTCAATAGACAACTTAATTGACACATTTCTCACTGATAGAATGAGTATAGTCGATCAAGTGAGCAACAGTTGCGCTTGAAACTGCTTTAATCACACCATCATTCAACCATACCAGATGATGGCCAGACACTCTATCACCTTGTAGTACGATTAATGTATGGTGCTCGATAGGAGCGAGCAAATGAATACACACGACTGCTGGCTTTAGAGCATAAAAGTGTGCGGTTGAGGTGTGACTTAACACCCAGTTTTGAAAGGAAACTTAGGCGCATTTGAGCCGCGGGGTAGGTCGTTTCGACTGACATTTCAAGCTTTCTTGAGGTAACTTTGGTCACAAACTCTCTTTGAAAGGGGGCTAATGAATATAAACTTCTTATTCAGAGATGATAACGAAAACGATGCAAGTTCTTGTGACCTACTCCAATCGACGCGCTCATTCTGAAACAAGCCGCGGTTGCGCACCTTTTGCACTATATTCAGTATGTATCACATCCTTATGCTGATTAAAAACATTACGCCAGACAATTCAAACTATTCCATACGGACTCTTTCAACAACTATTGGGTTCTGTAAGAAGCTGAATCAGAAGGGCAACAACTTCGGTCGACTTGAACTCCAACAGTTCTTCCATAAAACATGTATACTTTATGGGTTCAGTTCAAGGCTTCCCGTGCAGTGGTACCTCCTACAGAGTTACTTTTAAGGAAGGTCAAAACTTTGGAAAAAACTGCTTCTGAGAATTCTACAGGAATTTGGAGCTCCAAAGGGACTAGCCCTAGATACAACCATGAACAACAATTCCGACTCAACATTTGCTCGACTCCTTCCTAGATAGACCGTAAAGTTTTCCACCACAATGTCTTTTCTTTAAATCTGGAATCTAACTTATGCTGACTTGATAAGAGATGTGGTAAACTTCGTACACTAGATGAGACTCAATTGCGAAAACTCTGGTTGGGTAACTGAGTCCAAAATGTGAAACTTTTGAGCTCCCGCCATGGCTTCGTGGCTCACGTGACAAAGCTCATGCCGCATTTGGACCTGCTGTTTCTGTCGCTGGTTGGTATCCGGAGGTTGTGCAGATGTTTCGTAGTGGCGTCATCCAAATTTGGCAGACATCCTCGATTGTTCATGGCCGTCACCATCCACATCTTATTGGTTTTCATTTCTCTTACTCAGTTATATTTTAAAACGCTGATCATATCAACAGTGTGAACAAAACTTGGTCTCTACTCTATTCATTCGACTGTGTCGATAAGAAGGGGATGACTCGTTTTATATTTGTCTGACTTGCATTGCAATTCTTACCCGATAAATCGAGGTAAACATTCGAATGATAAACAAGAGACTGATGGAAATCCTCGGTAAAACCAGCTTCTAATGCCATCAGAGATGAAACAATATACGGATAAAATGCAACAGTTTGCTGTCAACAAAATGTGTATGTCTTAGAAATGATGCATTAGATATTTTACCAACCGCGTGATATTCATAATGAGTACACTGTAATAACTATCATGAAAAACGCATTCAAACATACTGTTGCACACTCCTTTGGTCGGTGATTGATTCGTCGGTGGACAGTTTACTAGTCTTGTAAATTTGGCGATTAACCTACCAAAGTTGCAGCGGGTTGATTATCACTGTTTTTAGGATGCTATAGGGATTACTTGAACAGTAACAAAACAAACCCCAACTGGGCAACTACAAGGGCTACAGTGAGTTTGCAAAAAGAGAGAGGTTCTCCAAGTAGATTTATAACAAGTGGCACTACATTGATATTCAAGGTCAACAAGGTCACTAAAGTGGCAGAGGTTTAACATGTCTTCAACGCAGATGGGTTAACTAAGGTAATCGGTGTTTAGCACAACTATTAAGCAAATAACGATTTAGAGAAAAATATAACTCACAGTTCTGTGTCGAAGAGATACTGGTACCATGTATAGGATTCAAAGGAAGTTTACAGATTCATTGAAGCAAAGGAGGTTTTGTATTCATTTCAGTGTGCTGGACGCCTTGGAAAAAAGATAAACCGGATGACTGTTTTAGTTTTGGAGAGTCAGCAACCGAGGCAATGCAATGAAACGTCAGTGGACAAAATAGACACAGCCACTACCTATAAAGCACATGGAACAGACAACAGTTGGCTAACATCAACAAGAAGAGGTCGAGAGTATCTTCATCATACACAATGATTCTGATAATCCTTTGGTTTCGGGTCTCTAAGATTTGCGTTACGAGCGAGCTTGACTTTAGCTACCGATGACGCAGTTTAGATATGCCCAGTCACGTCGCCCCAGAGTGGGCACATTCGGACACTAAAAGTGTTCTCTGCAAGTCAAATTGTTCATCTGATTTTGCAGCTTTATGGAGTTACCCTTGAAATGTTTGTTTTTGATTGACACAAATATCCTTCTTAAAAGATTTTGTAATTGCTTGAGAATTCTGCATACTAAAATCGGATATCCACTGATAATTCAGTGGTGCATTGAGAACCGTCCCAGTCTGTCTGGGTAGAGTAGTGGGTCTAGTGTTATAATCTGTCTTGTGGCTGTAAGTTGTACCACTTCAACAAGGGAAATGTTCTTCATGAAATAAGGACGACAAACTTGGGTATTTGCCTCTAGAAGAGAAGGTCTTGGCAAACTGAAAATGATGGTGAACCGGTAGGAGTTAAACCATCCAAACAGTCTGGTGAGTAACTTAAGTATCAAGTTGGCTTTCTTGGCCATCAAAACACTGTTGGGAGACAACCAAGGGTCAATTGAGACAATCATACTCAAGTCGTTCTCGCATGTAGCATTACTTAGCTTTTAGCCCCAATGACGGAGATGCACCAGAACATTTGGCAATACTACCCGGAACCTTGTTGTCCGTGACCTAGCATTGCAATAGGTTTTAATCATTCTGTAGCATCGAACACAGCATACCAACTATGCCAACTGGCTAAGCAGCAACGTGACACACGTGGAACCATTTACACAAGCCACCACCCGACCCGTAAAAATTTGTCCTTTATTAGTCGTTTATACTGCGAGCAAGGAGACCACGACAGTTAGTTACAAATATTTTTTCAATGCTTGTCAATCTGACCGCTGACGCCGGTACCTTCACTGAGCTTGTTGGTAGTATCATTGATGGAATGCATGGACACACAAATAGACAGAGAGGGAGGGAGAAATAGTGAGTGTAACCGCTAATCAAGTGATCAAGTCACCGACTCAGTGAAAGGTATAGGAACAATGCAAGCTCAATTAATCTACAGGCAACAGCTAATCCTCCGCCTGGATACCAGTGATAGTCCATTAAATGTCTTTTGAACCAGTCAACCGACTACCTGAAAAGCGGTTAAAACAGACCAATACAAATGTTACCGTGGCGAGCCACTGATACTATCCATCCAATGGGAAGTACTTCCCCAGGATCAATCAGTGAGCGGGCTGTGGACGATAAATACCCAGTCCCCGTTTATTCTGAGGATACACCTTTGTGCTTTCTCTTGATAAAGGATAATATTCAGGTGAAACCTTGTTGGGTTTCATTGTTGAAAAACAGTGCACAAAACATGGAACATTTTTACATTTGACGTAACCCCCTTGATTTCATGTTATTAACAAATCAGCCACTGAGTAGAAAAAATAAGCTTTGTGAATTAAATAAATCCTTGGCTAGAAAGAGAACGATTTAGATTATGAGAATCATTTGACTTATTCTGAAACGAGCAAATAGTCCGCGTTAGCTGCTTTTGTGCATAGAGGATCGGGCATTATTTCTAATCGACCTGACCTCACTTGTCACCAAAAACGTGAAGTCTGTGTTATGATATAACAGGACAAGTGAACGGACTCGTTCAATACAGTGAGAGTTTGACTGTTTTCTAACAGTAAACGTTGTGAACCCCAGAATAGTTTACAAAACGAATCTGGGCACACTGCCTGTATTAGTTGAGGTACGCCGCAACACGAGTAGTCCATGTCCGTTTATATGGTCGAGAGGGAACAGCAAGCGAACAATGCTAAAGCCTTCGATTGGCCCGCCACAAGTGACGTAGCTTACCAAACAACTTTCGAATGAACCAAATGAACAAGTGCGACTTAATGATGAGCAGTAGGGGCTTTTGGTTTTCATATAGATTGAACATCACCCACAATTGATCGTAGCTGTCACATTCCCATAGACATTCCAGTTGGCCCCTTCCAAACAAAGTACCAAACTCGGGTTTTGCTCTCAATCGAGCTCATCAGCAGTACATATCCTTGTCACGGCCGGGACTAGAACTCCGGCCATGCTTTCATGAGGCGACCATGTTGACCACTGCACCACTGACCTCACATTAGGCACGACCGAATTAGCATAAATGAACGCTCGACCACTTTCGCTTGTGATTAGTGACCAGCCTGCCCGATCGCAATGGATATCGAGTCAAATATCGACTTCCGTCTTTGGTCGCTCAAGTAAGTGTGTGGTACAAAGAGTTGGTAAGTAAGTGATATAAATACTGGATGTTGCATGTAAACCTTAGCAACATTGTCTTCTGCACAACGTATGTTGACATGGCGAACTCGAATAAACTTATGACAACCGTTCCTACTACACAAAGCCGGAAATAAAGAACATCTGGCTGGCCAATATCACGGGCCTTCGACATCAGTCCAGTGCGTACAAAAGCGTCGTGAATGAGCCTCAGATTGTACTGACAACTGATACGCATTTATATGTGTTTGTCTGTGAATGTTGACTTTGTCTTACTGTAATGTGCATCTGACGGACTGCAACTAAATGTGCTCAATAAAACATTGTGTATTGAACTCCCTCCGGAACAGTTGGCACTAAATGAATTGTATCAGATTCTCAATTTCATTGAGTGCCTGAAATGATAAAATCGAAAACGTAAACCTTGAGAAAAGAAGCAGTTCATGAAGAACAGTACGACTCTAACTAATGCGTATAGTCTATTGCTCTCACCTGCACACTCAACAATCAATTCTTTTCTCAGAACACTTTAGGCAGTATTTATTTCAATAATTGTGTTATGCTAAGTACAGTACTAGCTGATAGAACAGTAAAATTCAGTCACAGTATGGCACTCACGTTTTGCTAGGTTAGAAGAGATCTGTCTAGGAAATACTTTTAATTAAATACACTGTCGGGTTTATCGTCTACTTAAAACTCACAGGATATGATATTTACTCATCGATTGTAATCAACTGTATAGTCAAATACACCTAAATGAATTTAAGTGATGATGTTAGAATTTTCGGAAATGGCTAACTCATAACAAATCCACTTGCTAAAAGATATTGATCTATTTTTTCCCATAATAAACCTGATCTGACTACTTTGTCTATGTACGGTATGGTAATCATAGCGTCGTGTACAAGTAATTTGTTCTATATAACCTATTGCGACAGGTGGCTAGAGTGGCGACGACCTGTCGTTAACATGAATAATGTACATACTCCCTGCGTAATACTTCCATTAACTCAGACAAAGACACAAACATCGTTTGAACGAGACTGTGAACAGAACGGCTGACAACGTTCAGCCGACGCTCACCAGACCGGAAATTGTACAACTGTCATCTGAATTGCTCGTATTTACTTTTGAATTTCGATCAGGATTTGACAATGATGATTCATTCTTTTTAACGACTTTCATATGCTCGTCACATTGTTACTCGACTGACAATTTTAACCAGCGGAATAAACTTAATTTGGAAGACTAATTATACAGTGAGTAAGAGTTTGCTATTTAGAAAACAGCATTTTGTCCCATTCTGAAAGAGTTTACAACATTCTTCACAGGCTTCTGATACTTTCTGTGATAAGTTCTTGTTTCATCGAGAGCGCTACGTTTGAATGCATATGTCTGTGATGTATCATTTTACTGGAGGTCTTCCGATCTAAGGTAGATCACACAAGGTCTCTGGGTCACGTGGCAAAATGGATTAACTTGTCAATTCTACAGTTTTCTTCAGTAGGAATATCAGGCTCTATGAAATTGCACTGGTTAGCGTGAATGAATGGGGGCTACACGTAGAATTCAGTGAGAGGCAACCACCGGATGAATATCCGCTACTCATCAACGATAAGCAAAATGGGTGGTGTTGCGAATCAATCAGTTGTATTTCGCCCTATTCGCGTCAGGTGACTGAATGTTCAGCCAGCACATCTTTTCTGAAAATTCAGCAGGTTTGGGCCTAAGTAAGTAAAGGCTGCTTACAGATTTTCGCCTTGCTGGCTAAATGCCATCGTTTTTTTGTCTAACCTTGCATGCCCTACTAACAATTTAACTGAGTCCATTCAGCAGATATTTTTTAATTGCGTAATCGATCTATGTGACCAAATATTCCCATGCAATTATAAAACGGTATTTGTCCTCCATTACTGCATACGGAGTAGATGGAGACCTCCATTTGTCAATAAATCAAACATCTATCGCATACCGTACACATTCTTTAGCAGTGTGCAGCTCCGCCGTTTCTGTCTACTGTACACTGAAACCCGTACTATGTTAACACAAAATTTCCTATAAGTGTGTTAATGTTTTTTGTTAGACTATCATTATTGGGACCTCAGCCCACTAGAATCAGGTTCCCCACATTCAAACGCAATAATCCGCATTAACTGCAGTCTGCGTATAAGGTGCGTGCTGCCGACTTCTTCGTGACCCTTCTCAACGATTTCAGATGAGCTACGTGGACATTAAGGGTAAAGCTTCGCGCGAAACCACTACCAACCCAACAGAGTTATGAAAAACTGCCACAGAAGAAGCGCCTTCGTAAAACGGCAACACTTAATCTGGTGCCTAATTCCGTGGGTGTAGTATAGTATCCACAGTTACAAAATGAAGATTATTTGATCAACTCGAAATTTCATCCATTTCTACACACCTACTGTGTTTTGGCAAAGGTTTGGACCAATAGTTTTTGTCCTGGGATTCAACTGATTTTCGAATAGCATCCCGAAAGTTTGCTCGCAAGCAACCCGATTAAAGCTGTTGAGTTACCGAATAAACACAATGTGACCAAGAACAGGGGTTAACCATATCGGATCTCTTAAGTAGATAACGCACTGAAATCATTAATTTAAACACGAATATTTGCTGATCAAAACTTCAAACCTCTTGGTTACCAAACACATAACCACGGTTTCTTTGCCACCTCCTAATCTAATAACAGTTTCTGTGTCCTATAGTTTTTTACCAGTTTATACGTGTGGCTTAGGTATCACTTGCTTATCATCAGTATCGTGCACCAGTTGAGCCTTTCGGTGGTTTCCAATCAGTACCAATATTCATTAAGGCTTCCTCATCATTGTTCTGCATGTACAGATAGCTCACGGCAACTTTCAACTAAACCTTCTTTTTCGATAATCTTCTGCTGCAGATTCAATCATTGCCATTTCACTCCACTTTTTATATCACTACTGTAGTAAGGTTTTGATGAGAAAAAAGCAGGGTAAACATCACCTGAAATTTCCATATTTCTTTCACTATTGTTTAAACGAAGTGTGGGATCGATTATTTGTTAGTCAACAAAAATTTACAATCAGTAGTGTAATTATCTCATCTCCGTTGGTTGTTGTCCACTGTTAACAGAACAGACAACGTTTGGTGCTATCAATATTCCCGAATGTTTCATTCAGAAATGGAGCAAATTTACTCCTGCGAAAAATACAACTTTGGACGTCCCTACCAAAGATGTTTACATCAAACTCCCCTTCAAAAGGGATAGTCTGGTGAACACATTTGGTAAGTGTTGTAAACCCTCCTAAACGGTACACTGGTTCGATCTCGGTATAGTGGTACGCTCGATAAAATCGGGTTCTCGTCCTGGTAATAATTCACACGAAAATCTCGGTCCCGAATAGTACCGCGACTGTTTCCGTAATCACTCCCATGGCAAGCTAAAAGACGCGTTCAAAATAAGAAGCTTTATTCCGCTACAAAACGTGTGCGGGGTAGGGCGACAAGTACAAGTTATTTATAGGGCACGTCATGAACACACATCCCCACCCCATCATGAGAAACAGTTAGGACCACACATGTGTATAGCGGTATAAAAATGTCTCAGCCGATTTTGAACAGTTCTGCTAGTTCGGACTGAGTCGAATGATTTTTTTCCTTCGCTCTCACGACGGGGGCGCCCCTGGGACGGTCACAGGGTGGGGCGCCCTAACAGTAAGATGATTAGCGCCGCGCTAAAACGGGTGTATAATGCAGGAAAGCTTGTCCTGCTCTCACGAACCACTGGGTTATCTCTACCTCCGGTCAAAAAGCTAACCCTATGTTTTCTACCAGCTATTGCATCTGTCAGCTTTCCTGCAGTTGTGGAAACACATACATTGGTAGAACAGCAAGGATGCTTGAAGCCAGGGCCAAGGAGCACATCCCAAATTGGTTGAGAGTTGCAATGTCTAACCCGCCAATCAGTGACACTCCGCGAGGACGAAACGCCGCCTCATCCAATGCAAGGCACTTATCGACTACAGATCACAGTGTTAACATCGCATCTT
>JTDE01003247.1:10525-20653 GCA_014338405.1 Paragonimus skrjabini miyazakii | reverse complement strand
TTCCGTTATCTACCGTTTCACCAACCGTTATTCTGTTGTTTGTTTACGCGCTCGTAGGCCGTATAGGCAAGATACAACAGCAAGCGTGCGTGAAACAGCAAACACTCCAAACATCATACATTGAGTTGGTCGTCAGCGTTTGACCACGTCTTTACTGAACGCTTGCTAGGTGCCTACAATGTTGGGGATGGAAGTGAAGAAAAACAAGATTTCAGTTTTGAGAAAATAACTCAAGTTCATGCATGCACACCAGGATCATTCGAAATAGAGGATCACAGTTGGGGGTTTAGTCACTACGATCAGAGGAAAGTTCTTGGCAGTTGTATCACGACGTCCACGCAGTCAAAGAAGTCAACTGTTTAGTTCGATATCGACAATGTCGTACACATCATTTTCTCTGTTGCTGAGGGTTTGGTAATCATCTATTTACCAGACAAGATAATAACCACAGATGCTTACTATCCGGAATCACCGCGGCAGGAAGACAGCCGTGCGTCAGTGCAATGATTCCTTGTGATTACGTCTCAGCTCTCATTGCTCGTGAATACGGGACTTCCTCATTCTGTATAGTCTTAAAACATTTATCGGCTTTTAGCTCTGAGCGCTTTTCCGTTAATGCACCACCACTTGCATCAGGTTCAGAACTTTGAACATCCTTCATATAAAGTGATACATAGTTCTCATCGCATGAATGCTATTCACTTTGCGGCGAATTAAATCGTCCATTACTTCTCAGTAACTGGAATTTCCTGTGTTATTGGAAACGAAAGTACTGCACTGTTTGGATACAATTATTCATATGACCTGTTCAGTCAACAAGATGAGTGCACAAAATTTGATTAACATTTTCCAAATGTCTACTAAAAAAGACTGTCAATCACCAATTCAGCGCTCACTCCACGTGTGACTCGCCGTCTAAATGCTCTCATAAAGACTGATGAATGACTTGCACTGGCCAAAACTAGCTAATTTTCGACCCCTGTTTCGACGTAAATGATCAGCGTGAACCATCATAGCCGGTCTGTCTACACCACTCACGCTGACCAAAGCAGAGAAAGCACGCGACGTCTGGACTCTCCATGAACGCGTAGGTGCACCTTCTGAGCAGGCTGCTTCCTCTTGCTATATGCATCCGTTGTGAGCAGTTAGCCAATTCAACCCTTGATACACGGCATGATAGAAATCAACAAAACACAGCCACAGGACGCTTATAGTACTCCGATTGAGTCCCATCGCTGCGCATACATTGATAACCTGAGTAGCTTGCCAACTTTTGGTGAAAATAGGACACCCACTTGGAAGATTTTGCTACGTTATGAGTCACCAATGTACATGTCTGCACATGTGCACTGGTGCAGAAATCGTGACATGACATTTGATTTATCGGAGAGTGTCCCGTCGTTAACCGGATGTGCTCCTGATCTACACAGCAGGTCATGGTTTGTTTGTCTTAGAACACATTGTGAAAGAAAACCTTCTATTCCTTCATTTATATTCTAGGCAGGTTTTTGAAGTTAACAACGGAGGTTCAAGTTCACCGGTAGCGAAATAACACATATCACGAGATATTAACATTTCGTTCATACAAAGCGATATGTTTTCTCTCGCTATTGGCAACATGGATCAAATGAACTGAGTGCTTCAGTTGTTCAGTTCTTACATTTTCATCACTATTATTTAACCATGATTCACATTTTTGTTCACTTAAGCTGATAAGGGACAGTTCAGTATTTCCGTACTATATAACACATTAGATAATTTTGTCAAAGCCACAGTTGACGATGGGTGAATGTGGACTGAAGCTCATGCACTGACAGCCCGTTTACGAAACAATGAATTTCCCATTATGGTGATGCAAACTAAATCCCGATTCGGTTATTAGGGTTAAGGGGGAAGGCGTTGAAATACATATAACATCGCTCCACGTGCAGCGCCTCGTCGTTAAACTCATTCTTACCTGTCTCGAAGAAGTGCGCTTATGAAACTTTGAGTTGGATTAAAAATGACGGTGGAAATTTGTCACGATGTAAACGAACACGTAAATTTAACCAGCCCACCCTCCTTAAGATTGAGGGCAAGCAGAAATAGTTTCATATAGGTTAAACACCACACACAATTGATCGCACCTATAGCATCACTACAACTCCGGCTACGCTCTCATGGGGCAACAGTGTTGACCACTACACCATTAACCTCACATTAGGCACAACCGAATTATCTTGTGAACGTTCGACCACTTTTGCTTGTGAGTAATGATCAGGTTGCCCGATAGTCTCGATAGGAGACACAGTAACTCTCCTGTTAACTCCAGCCGGCCCCCCGACTGGAAAGTCTATGAGAATGCGGCAACTGCGATCAATTGTGAGTGATGTTCAACTTGAAATATAAATAGATCAACAGATTCATGTTCATCATACATGAGTATATCTAATGCCTTTTAAGTTGGATGCGGACTGTATTGGCTTGAAACAAATCATTCCAAAATGCCTCATCCATCAATGCTGCACGATCAATCATACTACATTTTTGTTCTGCCAGATCGTCAGGAAGTGCTCAACACTGTACTCATCTGCCTGAGTGGTTCTCACGCGCGTTCACGTGATGGCGCATCTAAATACTGGTGACAAGTCTCACGCATCATTAAAACAGCCTGCCACGATTAACTGACCAACCGCTATAAGGTGGGACGTACCTGAATAGACCACGCGTACATGTTCCAACCCTTAGAGCTATCCTTGTCCGACTCTCCTTCATACAGTCCAAATCTGTCATGGTTCCCTCCGTCAACATGATGCTGATCGCAGATGATCCAGCTTCTAGTTGTCAGCATTCCTCACAATTTATTGTCAAACATTAGCCCTTGACACAACAATGTTCTTTCTGTACACAACCGGCGCTTTGTTGTCCTGTTATTGGTGAATGGGGTATAAACGTAGATTATTAATAGGTTCCGAAATCAATCCACCTTCATAAATATTAGGTGGGCTATGATGGAAAGACCAGTTACAGAGCAACCGGTATTGTTTTGAATGAATTCGGTGAGTGATGACTATTTCGGACTGTTAGCAAAATATGACCATTTACGTAAACACACTGCACGGGTTTTACATACTTGTTTTCACTCGGCGTGCACAGGTAGGTGTGTTCTCACAACGAAACACCACCCGCACCCATAAGATCCATGTTCTGGGAAAATGGTTCAGTTTTCTCGAAAAGCATTAGGCAGATTGCTTAGTTTGTGTAATGATGTTGATCTTACTCCTCCTCGTTTGGTTCGCGGACAGCCATGCTAGTATCCAGGACTCAATAGGGGAATTGAGGATAACTGAATCAACGGATGCAAAAAAGCTGAGTTTGACTCAACTTGATTCACTTGTGGTGAACGAGGCAAACTGACATATCGGGGTGTCAGAGTCAAACAGTATAAATGTGTAGTACAGGCTTCTTTCAAGAAACAACATGCTGAAGTGGCCTTCTGTGCTTGGTAACAACCTTATGCAAGAGTGAATAGACATTAAATCTGATGAGTAGTAGGGGATTTCGATTTTCATATAGATTGAAAATCACCCACAAGTGATCGCAGCTGTTGCACTCCCATAGACCTAACAGTCGGCCCCTTTCGAAAAGAATCACTAGACTCGAGTTTCGCTCTGATTAGAGCTCGTCAGTAGTGCATATCATCGCCACTGCCGGGACTTGAACCACGGACACGCTGTTCATGAGGCAACCGTGTTTACCACTACGCCAGTGACCTCACGTTAGGCACGACCGAGTAATCATATGTGAACGCTCAATCATTTTCGCTTATGAGTAATGATCAGGTTGCCCGATCGCCTCAAAATGGAGACACAATTACTGTCTGTTAACTCCAATCGATGACCCCTCGACTAGGACTTCAAGTCCATTGGCGGTGAACCCAATATCACGGAACTGAGTACTAAACACGCTAGGCCAATTTTTGATATATTGTTGTTTAACAATTGAAGTCAACATATTGTGTTACACCTGAGTGTATTTCGGTCGTACGTAAACGCAATATCTCATCCTTGAAAATGTTTTGCATGATACAAGATACTTGGCATTTGTTACTACCACTGCAGCAACATATTTTTTAACACCCCACAAGGGCTACTTTTTGAGGCTTGACATAGACCCAATGCCCAAAAGGAAACTGTTAGGCAGTTCTGTCAAACAAACCTTAGCTTATCTTCACATCAACTTCAGAACGAATCACTATACTACTCACATTCGTTCATAAGCAACCATCATGCATCACTGTGGCAGGGGAGTGTCTCAACTACACTGGACTAAGGAATCCAGTCTAGGACGTATTCAAAACTAGTTTTGTTCCCTGAACAATGTAAAACCAATGCTCACAATCTGATCGCTGAAATTTTCTAGTCATGCTCTTCTGGTATGAATGTGCAAATGGACAACAGAAATCCGATCGTCTGAACTTATTGACTTGAATGATGCAGTCACAATGGACTTTTCCGTCGGAAAACATGAAGAACTAAACCCTGATTGACCAATTTTTGAGGAGTTCAATCGGTGAACTAACTGAATGACATCCTCTGCGGTCTAATATCCTTCTTCGAATTGTCTTCATTCAGTTGGTCTCAGGTCCAGCTGAAACTATATTTATGATGTTGTTCTCCTACTAGAAAACACCTGAGTAAGATTCGTTCTTATTTGGCTCTGATTTATACCTGTCCATCCTGTCGATATTCAAGCTTATATGTGTATTATTACTGTTGCACAATGGAAAATGTTAGTTCCTGCAAAACCCATAGACTAATTCTCCCCCCCCACAATTTCGAGTGATTTGTAGATTTTAGCATTGTCAACCTTGACATCCGACGTTCATCATTCACTGGTGATTGCCTAATCGTCATGAGCTGCTAGCTAGTTGTGTAAGCTTCAGATCTGGTTTAAAGAACAATAAAATGTTACCCATGAAACATTTTACTGAGTACTCAAAAACTACTCTACTATTATTGATACCCAATCTATGTCAGACATATCCCAACTGTCTGTTCAGATTTTGCGCTTATTTGATCGGGTCATTAGTGAATATCGTCGAGCATCTGCTGTAGTTTTTGTGATGGGAGCTTACAGACTGTGGTTCACGTGGCCTCGTATTAGACAATACCAACATGGTACATCTAAGAGTTGCAGATTCCAACTGGACCATGAGTTGTCGATCTTGGGCATTGCACCGGAGCTGCAGTTTCTTCATTTAAACTTATAGCATCCTAAGAACTTTACCTAAGTCGAGACGACCTGTCAACCTGATCACTACTCACAAGCAAAAGTGGTCGGGCGTTTAGATTTAATAATTCGGTCGTGCTGAATGTGAGGTCAGTGGTGTAATGGTCAACACGGTTGCCTCATGAAAGCGTGGCTGGGGATCTAGTCCCGGCCATGTCAAGGATATGCACTACTGACGAGCTCTAATGAGAGCGAAACTCGGGTCTAATGATTCTGTTCAAAAGAGGCCGGTTGGAATTTCGATCTGAATGCGTAGGCTGCAATCAAGTGTGAGTGATGTTCAACTAAAACTTAATCAAATCCCCGACCACTCCTGAGTAATCTAAGTGGGTGTGTCCGAAGGTAAGTTGTGCCCAGAGGACAAGACTGCAGTCTAGGGTGTACTTTCGTAGTGATCTATCAAAATACTACGGTCTACTATGAACACAGTTCATTGTGCGAGGCCGTAATTAGTAACGTTAACAGGTCTACACTGCAAGATTAGTGTACATTCAGATCCCATCGAAATTCCAATTTCTGTGTTGTCGAATACAAACATTAACGTGCTACGAGATTTCTAAACGTATGCTTTAATTGTAATTTTAAAAAAAACATCGACAAAAAACATCAAACTATTGTCTCGGGTCGTTTCATTAAAGTCAGACTATGGCTGCTAATGTTGACCATCTATCAAAATTCATGAAAATACTGTGATGTCTATTGAAACTGTATTATGTGAAAAATGAAGAAGACTATGCAGCGAACAGAATGCTCAAACATCAGTGTGATATCTGAGTGCGGCTTTTGGTACACGTTATGCGGGTCTCACGTGTACTCAGGGATACCTTCAACTAAGCACACAGAAAGTGACACGCGATCACAGACAACTGTCGCTGTGTTTTGTGTAACAGCCAATCCGTTCGCAGTTCATGTGTAATCGGGTTGGCCAACCACATCTTGGTTTTTTTTACGTGTGATTGGTCTGTGTCATCAGTCTGAACCACAGATCTGCTTCATGTCATTCTGTGAAAGCACTGAGTGGTCATGCCACAGTCCTCTTCGACAAATATATATACAGAGAAGTAATCACATTCTGTAATACATCCGTCACTAAGACTCAGACATGAAGGGGCAAGACGGGAATTATTGGATTCAGAGAGCACTGGTAGTCGTGCTATTTACACTCACCTTACTGGATCACCAAGTCTTAGTAAGCACTTACCCGACAGCAGAACGCAACAACGATGCAACTTTTAACCATATAGGTGAGTTCTAATGCCATAACCACAATGCTCAGTCACATTTAGACTGATCGAAATTCTTAACAATCCTGATATTTTCCTGGTACACAATTGCTTATGAATAGGGCAACCTAATTCTTTGTAGGATTTTCATTTCTAAACAATCGAAAAACTGAATTTAAAATTATATTTCACACATATTGTACAACAGTGGTGACGATTAAGTTCGCTTGAAAATATAGTTCTTAGTGAGAATGCCCCCGACAGCATCCCTGTCTACTAGCCGTTAGCACGAAGTAAGTTACACAGTGAACATCACGTTGGAGATATCACATATGTGAGTCATTTTTTCATGTAACAGGTTTCCAATGATTGCAAGCTTTGTTTATATTGCCATACTAGTCAGAAAGAGTAATTTTTTCGCTTAGCATTTACTTGTGAACAACATTCTCTTCTGTTTCTCCATGCTGAATTATCAGAAACCAATTATCCATACGCTGCTGGTGAGTTAGCAATATAGGCGGTAGTCTGTATTCAAATGGTTCAATTATAAATTTTTTCAAAACCGTAAAACTAGTTGAACTGTTTCATCCACTGAAATGTTCGTTGACTCAAATTTGTTAGTTATTTGAGAAAACATCAATCGAGCAAGAGTTCACAGTTGGTTTGACAGTCAATCATTTAAAACAAGATGTAGAGTGATCTAGAGTTAAGCCAGTTGATGAAAATCGAGGTTCGCAGAACCAAGTAAAGTTGGGCTTCCTGTGTTAGGAATGAGACAGTCAAGTGAAAACCGAGGCTCTAAATGACGGTGGTTCATTTCATTTTGATTAGGTTCAACATCATACTAAGTTTCGGCTTTTGCTAGGGTAAGAATGCATAAAATGACTCCGTCATTTCACACACATCACCTTTTCACTACACTGTTCGGAGTAAATAAGGGTACACAGTTACAGCTCTATACTAGACTATACGTAAAATTAGAATCGACAACGATTCTTTCACGCGCGGTTGTTTACAGGGCTTAAACTTAACGTTTTAGAAGTGCACGCAAGCTACCTGAGAACACAGATTACCGAATGGTGGGTTAACAAATACTTTACTAGCGTCCGATACACAAAAACGGGGTTCAGCATTGAAAAGTCGTTCATCTATTGGCCCAGAGATCTGTCTAACTTTCTGTTCATCAACATTGCTTTTCTGTTACAAGTAAGTGTATTTGTTCACCTGCACAAAACGAAGCTAGCGCTGAGGTCTGACGAGATATGGTCATAGATTTCAGTTAGCAGGTTCTCATCTGACGACAACAACAGACCGTTCATAGAACAATGATCAATAAATTCGATTTGTTTCATTAATAAACCTGGCGTTTGTGGTAATCAATGACACGTGATCACCATGGCCAGATCCGACTGCATACTCACATCCATACCGTGATTGTCTTGCAGACTCCGATGACAGTCCTGAAGGAACTGGACTAGGTAAGTGTTTGTGGGTGCACAACCACGAATCCGTATTATGAGTTATCTGTTTTGTTCTGTTGCTGAATGTTGGCCTTGTACTAGAACTGACAATGCTCGTGTAAGATGAAGATCTCATCAATTTCGCTGACAGTTCGGATGGCGTTCTTGGATTCGTTTTGGGCAAACTCCTAGTCGTCTGACCTAAGTATTCCGCTGTACGATGGCAGCAGAAGGAATACACGAACAGCTATTGGTCAGAGACAGGCACTTCGTCCTTCATACCCAAAGTAATCAGGTGAGAATTAGTTAACCGGCTCTGTCATGTTGCCGCCGTGATGGTACGTCATTATTTTTTGGTTACAGAACTCGGGCTAGGATGTGACCGACGTTGTACAAATATCTAATCAAGCACAATGCTCTATCACATTCATTTTTGAAACAGAGTCAAACAACATGTTCCATTTTCCAGCTGTAAACCTGAAAATAAACAAATGGAACTCTATAGCACTCAATTCGTCGTAAGGCAATATGAGCTGGAAAGTAAACAAAATTTTCGTAGTTTCGTACCACTTGGAGAGAAGCGTAACCTTGTCTGATGTCTTACAGTCGGAGCCAGGAACATTTGTTCTACGGAGACAGCATGATAAGAACTAAAAATAATCGTTAACGTGCTAGAAGGAAATAGCTATTCCAACCGCTTTACAACCCGGAACATGGTCGGCATTAAGTCACGTGATCCGGCTGTCACGGTGGAATAGAAAGCTATCTTCTTCTGTCTACCGTTCAGGAGTGATACTGTGACAGAAAGACTGAACCGTTGACTCTATCAGACCCCTGAATGTATCTTCCGGGCGGCTGGTTCACTGCTTCTGTCCTGATTATTTTGAGTTCAAATAGCATCACCTGCAATTCAGCAATCACGTCGTTATCTAGATTTTGCACATAGTCCTCCTACCTATCTAGTTGTGTTACCTGTAGCAACCGTGATTCAAAGTCAAATGTAACCATATTATAAATCTGGGTCACTCCTAACCACGTGTTCCGATGTAGACTGTCATAGTTGTTCCATCAATACACTTGCGACATTGCGAATTTTGATCTGTTTATGTGAAACGTCAGTACGTAATGTAAGGTACCCTGTCTGCTATTTAGAACATCTACAAATTTAACAGGATAGCTTACCATTGTTTGTACTCCAAATTTTCCGATTGAAGAGATGTTTTCATAGTCACAAGCGACCTCTCGAATACAATTTCTATCAACTTCTTAACAGTCCTATTTCATCGCATCCGCTACTCACATAAATGAATATGTGCCTGAATATGTGTATAGAAATGACAATGGTTGATGTTTGTTCGGCAGTGCGTTATATGTTGTTTTGACCTTAGTATCATTGCTGTACAATAACAAGGTGAACGGCGTAATTGTAGCAATATTATGTTCTTTTAATGTGTTGTCATCTGTGTTCTGGTTGAGTTGATGAATGTGGCGTATTGCTCATTGCCAAGTTACATCACAAATTCTTTAATCACATGGAATCAATTTACGTTAGTCCTGGTGACTTTTACTCTATTCTATTTCCCACAGTGGTCCCGGAGAAGCGTGGACGAAACTCGTGGGGTTAGGATCAATTGGTTGAACCATGTTTTGCGCCGCATTCTGTTGTACTTGTCTTTGTATTGAGCTTAGTGTGGATTTTTTATGCCGGCAAGCATTGATACATCATCACCGTTCTTTTTATGAACGTCACCTTTTCATCGCACATTTTGAATCCAAGTTACGTATAATGAATTGATCGATAAACCACTTTTCCCTGATTTTTCTGCCTATTCTGAGATGAAGGAGGACAGAATTTCAAAATGACATCAAACACCAGTTGTTTAGATCTGAGTGCCTTATTGCCATTCGGATAACCTCACAAACATGAAAAGTCTTAAAACATTTGAAATGATACATCGCTCAAAATTGTCTACAGCTTTCTCAAGCGCATTGACCTGCACCGGTCTGGCCGGCCGAAAGTGTCAGGTGCGAACGGATGCGGGTTCGTCTTTACATGGTTGTGTGTGTACACACTCGCGTGTATAACGCAGCACACACCTGGCCAACTTTTGAAGGATCGCATACTGAACGCCAGTGGGCTCTGAGTGGGCAAGGGCATCAACGTCACAACGGTT
>JTDE01003246.1:70316-83211 GCA_014338405.1 Paragonimus skrjabini miyazakii | reverse complement strand
CCCTCCAGAGCTATGTTGGCCCTCCGTTCGTCCGTGATTTTTATGGTGTTCGGCTGTAAGTGAAGGAATTAAATAACGTAACCGACTCACCCGGATGATGGGCCATAAGGTGGCTGTATTCTGTCTGTTCCCAGGGCAGACCCTCATGAACACCTTTCGCGTCTTCCTTTCGGCGATGTAATGAGTTCTATCTTTTTGACGAATTCCCCCAATTCGGCCGTAATAGCAGCTTTGTTCCTGAAACTCATTTCACCGTCCGTTTGGACTTACCTTGCTCAGCCCAAGACTGCTCTCTCCAAAACACCCAAGAGGCTACGGCAGTAGGCCTAGCCGATCCTCCCTTCAGCGTACGACGACGTCGGTGGAATACATCGGCTCCGTTGATGGGGCTAGCACTCAAATGGCACTGAGTAACACGACTGCGCAATCTGCAGCCGGCTTGCGTTGATCTGCTCCAACACAGCTTCCTTGTTTGCACAATTCCGTATTCTAAACATGAACCGCAAACTCGCTGAACAATATACCTTCCTTAGTATTGGATCGTCCCTTAATACGAGCTCAGTCGTTTGCCCCCAGTACTGAGAAGAAGAATGGGTGCGGCAACAGCGTTTATTGAAAAAAACGAGGCGAGTCCATTAGGTCACAGAGGTTCTACATTTATAGGTTTAACAGAGGGGGGGCATTCAAAAGTGTACTCGTGAGAACAGTTCACATAATGTACAGGCGTTCGATCGCGCAGCTGCAATCTAATTGAGCTTAACGGACTGAGTGAGTAAAAGTCGCATAACGTACAGGCGTTCAATCTCGCAGCTGCAATCTAACTGAGCATAATGGACTGAGTGAGTTGAAGCACATCAATTAGCTCGAAGCCAGATCGATCATCCTTGCTGCTTCGTTAGGAGATGCGTCTCCTAACAATCAGATAGTGCACTCGTCCGGCGCTGAAATGTCATTAACATCAGGCCATAGTGAGGATCCGTGGTCTGACAGCAGCGGACATCCTGGAATGGCGAACCGGAATCTAAAATGAGGCATATGGACGGGCAAAACATAAGATAGCATACTGCCACACGTCAGTGAAGTCTGCAGCCGGGGTAAAGATAAATCAACAATCATCGGAATCACAGGCATCCATGGCTCGAAGATAGAAGGGTTGTGGCTGAAACGGTAGAAGTGAGAATCAATGTTTTCGTCAGATAAATAACGAGCGTTAGAGTTGGTCATCATCCGTCGGATAAGTGAGCATTGACTAGCGTACATATGGCCAGCTACCTTGAAGCATGATCAATTAGCAATGAACAAAACAACAAACACGTTTCCAATGATAGACTGGGACGTGTTGTGCATGTTCACACCACACCGTAGGTAGAAACAATCAGGTGATAACGTAGACGGTTTTTCATTGGAAATACTATCGGAGAAACAGGCTGAATATATAATTCTGATGTGTAACTGGGCAACAACCGTGACGACATAGTTTTCATTAGGAATTACTGTGATGTTTCGTGTACAATACGATGTGAACACAACGTGGTCGAAAATTACAAATTCTATTATATCTCCAAAACCGCGCAAAATTGAGCGTTTCCGCGAGATGGGAATATGTACTCCACCACAAAAATGTCAATGGAAGCAGTTTCAGAACGTAAAATCGACTAGGAAGGCCAACATTATGCTTTTATCGAAAAAACTGGCGACATTTTTTTCAACAAATGTGCGAATATTGGCGATTTTTAGGTACACCTGTCCTTTCCTATTGGAACACCACTGGTATACTCGAAGAAATCTATATATTTGTCCCAAAATATGCATTTTAATATTTCATGAAAAATTTGAGAAATATCTTTTCGCGCCTAAATGACCGTTTCCAACTCGTTTCGGCCTTGAAACACCAGACCGGCGAACTACACAATCGCCCTCAATGTTCATTTAGGTAACGGTTGTTTTCCCGTGTGCTACTAGTGTGCAGCCTGTTCTCAATGTCTCCCAGGTCAAAAGAAATCCGCGGACTCGAAAACAGAAAAATAACTTGACCCGGATCTCTTGGGTCCCCAACCTCGAACCCGTTAACAAATTGCTGAAAATCCGGACGGAATTGCTGTTCAGTGCAACCAGGATTTTTCATCTCTTGCTTTTTTCTCTACCCTTAGACCACTACCTAACGAATCCGCATCGACAGAAAACGTTATCTGGTCTATCCCCGGATCACTCCAGTCAAGCATCAGGACGTCAACAGGCGCAGGCCTTAATCAAGTCCTGGATTTGAAGCTGAATTGAACTGAACTGAGTTGCTGGATGTAAATTATCCGTAGGGCATTGAATCTATCGTAAAACAGCGAAGTTTCGAGAGATCCGTGAATATCTAACAATATTTCGGTGGTATCACTCAAGACGTTGAAAATCATCAGTTTCTGAGATAAAAATGTTCACGAGCGTTCAAAGGTTTGTTTCAACCGACCGTTGATTTGTTTGGTTTTCATTTCGCGCGAAGATTGAAAATATTGATTGTAACGCATCGTGCTGCCGTGTTGTTGGTGCCACTTTTGTTTTCGATTGTATAAGTCGTGTGCATGTCTTACTGGGCCTTTGGCTCACGCTTGTTTCTATTGTCTCCTTTCACAGGAACCCCCACTTCAGAAGAACGCTGTACCCCGGTGTCTCCACGTTGCTCAAAGTTGGTTTGCAATCGTAACGGGTACACGAAGCCAGAACGTCTGGCTTGCCTGTTACATGATGGTGGCTGTTGTGATTGTGCCTATGCGTTTTCATGTGAATTATCTGCTTATGTTCGATTAATTGTTAATCGTTCTATATTAATAAATGATTAATTGCTCGAAAATTTGATTTTAGTTGTTGGATTATCATCAGGGATTCAAAGATCTATTCGAAGATCCGGAATTTTCTAGCTTCCAGGAATTTCGAAGTTGTTTGGAGAAATATATGAAGGAATACTGTGTTTCGTACGTGCTGGGTCAAAACAAGAAATCAAGCAATGAGTGTGGGTGCTACTGAGGTTACGCGGTAGATGGCGTACAGGTGTACCAAGTACAAGCAACGTAGGAGCGAAACCCGCGGATTACGACCTGTTTAGTGAGTTGAGTTCACTTACTTCAAATTGGTCAGTTCTCGTGATACATGCTGTCAATCACGCTTTAACGTCGCTAGAAGAAAAACGATATTGGTTGTTAGGTCTTTTACGTTAAAGCGCAACCCTGACCTTACTGCCTTGCTGTACGACGCACATTCAACGAATCGCCGGCCCACTGCTAGTGAAATGATCGACTCTAGGCAAACGAGTCCACGAAGAGGACTTCTGCTGAAGCAGAACGGAAAGTAACAAGGCTGCAGATAACCGCTTGGAATAATGCACATAATGATGTGCTTATAATAAATAAATTTCAACACTCATCTTATTTTTCTCTTCCGTTGCGGCGTCAGTGCATCCAACCATAAGTCGTGGCGTTGCGACTATAGGGTGCACCTAGGCTGACTGTCGAGCGTGAAAGTCAGTGAGTTCAACTACAGACCTGTGAGGTTCAGTGCGCTATGTGGTGCGTGTCACTTCATAATTTCACCCAATTCCTGGCTACCGTATTGCCAAACCAACTTATGCCCGAATACAGTGAGCAGTAAATATGGTAATCAGACCACACAGAATAAAGCTCACATTGGGCCCGAAAATCACCCGCTGAAGTCGTATCTACTTGCCCACGGTGTCGCTAAATACCTGGTGTTCCCAGTTCCACATTGTGTTGATTATAAAACCTCACATGTAAGTCAGATGTCATCAAAAGTTTAATGGATTTTTAGATGCACAATTTACAGAAAAATATTTTACAACGTATATTGTGCACATTCTTCATTAATTTGTGGCTAAAACTCCTTAGATTAACCAGAGTCTAAATTTCAGTTACCTCACCAAAGCATTTTTAAAAATCGAAATATCGCAATTCCTCAACGTGCCTGAAAGAAATGTTTAGCACATTAAAACAAGCTTATTTCTTACAGCAGAATGACCGCATTTTATGTTTTCTAAAATCTTCTCTCATTTACCATTTAGAATATTTTAAAACTCACATATCAACGGTTCACCCATATGGGCATTTACTCCCTACCTATAGGTTTCAGGGTGTTGCTGAATCTGACCAATGAGGTTTATGCCGTTATTTCGGATCTACCCAAAAGCATGACCTTGGTGGAGGAGTTTCACCTGCTGAATTTGGATCAAAGGCTTTTGAAAGTACACAGTAATTATTTGTTATTTACTTAAAGGCTATAGCCGATTTAAGATGGGAAAAGCCTACAGACGTTCAACAAGCTGTCATTCCTCTGATTTTCGAGCAAAGAAGTGTCGTCGTTCACGCGAAGACTGGCTCTGGCAAGACAGCGGCATTCGTTATTCCTATTTTGCACGAAATTTTGCAGACAAAACAGGTATGCGCAGATGATAGTTATAAGTTCCATCAGCTTTGCAGGGAGCAATGTACAACTGCACTTGTGCTGGCTCCTACAAAGGAGTTGTGCAGTCAGGCCTACAAAAATATACGACTTCTGTGTAAATATGCCACAAAAAATGTGACTTTCGTTGACGTTTCACAACATACAGATGACGTTCTTCGGTTCGTCCTCATTTTGATACGTCATTCATTTTCAGACCTCTGCTAGCGGAGAATCCAGATATCGTGATTGGTACCCCCGCCCGCGTCCTCTCTCACCTGCGCTCTGACCACTTATGTTTAGCTAGTTTGAAACACTTAATTGTGGATGAAGCCGATTTGGTATTTACTTTTGGCTACCAAGATGATATGCAAGAGTTCAAAAAATTTTTCCCACCGCGCGCATTGCAGGCAAGTCGTGATTTTTGCGTGTGACTTAAATTTGTTATTCGTGGCAGTTTTCTTCACGTATAAAGTCCCATGTTAAAGAGATTACACACCTGTTGGAACTGGTCCAACAGATTAATAGCCACTCTGCGCTCCCTATCGAAAACCGATCGACAATAAAGAACAAGGACTCAGCGCGTTGACCCTCGTGTATTAGTACTGACTCTGGGAAATAGAGTGTACAGAGAAAGCACGTCAAGCTAGCGAGGCACGGATCGAGTTGTGTTTTGTGGCCCCGAAACGGATATTACAAATGTGATAGCTTGACTAAAACAAAAGTAGGTAAAAAACCAAGATCATCAAAAATGTACATGTTCAATGATTCAATAGGTTTTGAACGGAAGTAGGAAGCTGGAGCTTTTGAGGATTCCGTATCTCGATGCGTATAATCTCAAGGTCCTCAACAACAGGCTGAAATGGGGAAAAGAGGTGCAGTGTCTGAACTAATGCAATAGATGTTGGTCAAGGCGAGCCTTGAAAATTGCTTCAGAGCTGGCAGAAACAACATGGTCTGGTAAAGCATTCCAAGCCTTTCAAACGCGCAATAAGAAAAAGCTACGTCTGCATTGAAGTCTGCTATGTTGGACCTCTAGTTTTAGGGGGTGGCCCCTCAGTGTCACGTTACTACCCTTGTACTCACTCACACACCTACTGGTCTTATTCTTTCGGGTTTACACCGGATACGTGGTGTGTGAGTGGAACTGCAAGTGGTGCAGCGCAAGCCACTTACGGTGATGGTTTATAGCGCAGGCGTCCTTTGGCTTCGGTCACTGTGACAGGCTAATCCGTTTCGGATGCCGCCAACCCAACTACCATTGTTGAGCATCGGGTGAGATGGATGTCCTGGGGACTGGATAATCCAAAACGTTGATACCAAGTCACCTCTAAGCCGACGGTACTCTAAGGAGTACATGTTCAAAGGTTTAAGCCTTTCCCCTCATGGTCTAGTTTCCAGGCCCCGGACTGACTTAGTGGCTCGTCGTTGTACCGTCTCCAGGTGTAACTTGTCCTTTTGGAGATACGGTGGCCAGATTACAGTTCTATTCTCCATATGCGGTCGAACGAAACTGTTATAAAGAAGCTGAAAACAGTTAGAGTTAAACTGGCCGAAGGGGCGTTTCAATAACGCCAGGATGTTGCTTGTCTTTTTTGCATTTGTTTCAGCGTTCGCTGAGCTCGAGAGAGTGTGCGAAACAGTGCATCCTTCTCAGTAAGAACCGTCTGAAGCGGATATCCGTCGAGGTAATAAGTGGTTTCCATAGAGCCGCGAATGTGCATAACTTTGCACTTACCAGCGTTGAATTCGAGTCGGTTCACTCGAGACCACTTGAAAAGAATGTTGAGGTCTTTCTGTAGGATGACAGAATCATCGGTTGTGTTGACGGCTGGGGAAATTTGGCGTCGTCCGCAAACAACAGTAACGGAGAGGTGATTGAGAGTGGGAGGTCGTTGATGAATACCAAAAAATAGCAGCGGGCCAAGAATTGAACCCTGGGATACTCCACTGAGGCTAGGCCTGCAGGTAGAGAAAACACCATGAACGCGCACCCTGTTCAGACGGTTAGCAAGATACGACACAAGCCACTGGAGAAGATTGCCTCGCACCCCATAATGGGAAAGCTTGCCGATCAAAACAGAATGATCCACGCGGTCGAATGCCTTAGCCAAGTCGAGATATACGACTTCTATTCCATTACCCTGATCAACTGCTTTCGTCCACTGGTCGGTGGCTATCAGTAGATTTGTAGTACACGAACGGCCCTTGCGAAATCCGTGTTGCGCATTAGAGAAGAACTCACGAGAGGTGAGATACTTGTAAAGGGAGTCGTATACAAGCGCCTGTAAAATTTTTGAAACGCTTGACAGCAGTGCAATTGGTCTGTAGTCACTGGGACAATTTCGCCTACCACCCTTGAAAACGGGTGTGATACTTGCGAGTTTCCAACTGTAGAGTACTGTTCCCTGGGAGAGATTGCGTAAGCAGTAGGCTGAGTGTGTCAGCAAGCTGTTCCGCCGCTTCTCGCAAAGCCTTGGGTGGCATACCGTCGAGGCCAGGAGAGCTGTCCCTAAGGCACTTGAGTTTAGCCAACACCGCTGTGGAGGTGGTATCCACAGTGTAAGTGCCATCGATTTCAGTGTCAAGACTAACCTGAGGAACTGATGGTGACTGCTCAAAAACACTGTTGTAAAACTCAGCAAGGACATTGACGGTCTCCGTATCAGGGCTAGTAAGGCCTGATGGGCCCGGCTTTTGCCTTCCGGCTTGATGGTACAAATCGGAAGAGGCTATTTGGATCAGCGATAAACCGTTCTATAAGACGTTGTTGGTAATGAAGACGGTCGAGGCGAATGAGCGATGTACACCGATTCCTTAGGACAGCGTATGTTTTTTGGTCAGCTTCTGATCCTGATAATCGATAACACGTCCAAGCATACCGCTTCTTCAGAATGAGTTTGAGTGTACTAAAGCGTAGTTGGCTTGGAGGCTTATTGCGTTTGGAGCCCGATAGTGGTGTAGATTCACCTACGGCTACAGAAACGATGGCAGTAAGCTTCTCACAGAGCTCATCGACAGCGTGAAGTGGGATGTAGTTCGCCCATGACTGCATTTCCAAGTAGCCACGAAGTTTCCCCACGTCCATTTTCCGTAAGTTTCTGTGGTTGCTCGTCGTTGAGCTGACCAGATTCGTACTACAAATGAAGCCAAATAAGACAACTGCGTGATCACTTAGTCTGAGTGATGCGGTGATTGTAAGGTTGTCTACCATCAACTCTTCGTTAGTGAATAGGTAATCCAGTCGAGACGGATTACGGCCAGTACGCCACCGTGTGAAACCAGATATGTGTTCCGTAAAACCTAATGCTCTGACTGTGTGGAAGAATCGTGCAGAGATAGAATTTTCAGTGCCTGTGTACGAGCAGGCCGGGAAGTTGATTTCGGATATGTTGAGATCGCCCATTAAGAGAATGTGGGAAAATCTTAGAGTGGGTAAAACTTCCAATCCAGATAATAGGAGTTCGTCTTTAGGATTATCCGAAGATGGAGGATGATAGAGGATTTCCACTAGCCAGCGTTCTGATCCATTTTAGTGGATCGAGCACCAGACCGTTTCTTGAATCGCGGTGAGTACTGGATTGTTACAAAGGAAGACTTGAAGAGAAGTGTGGATATAGAGGGCCGATCCCCCTCCTCTTCCTTCAGTTCTATTCGCAAGGAAGATAACCATATCCTCAAGCGATTTCAGGATCCAGGCAAGAATTGCTCAGCCACGACTCCGTTATGACAACAATCCGGGACTTTGTGGTAGAACAAAGTTCGCGAAGCTCTGGTACTTTATTCACTAAGCCAAGCGCATTTGTGTACATGTGCCTTACAGAGTTAATAGTAAACGAATGAACGTTCCTCGGCGATTGTGAATGGGGAGGGGGGGGGTTAATTCAAAACGCAACGCCGACAGGAACCGGCCGTAATGAGCTTTTTGAGGTCACTAAATCCTCAATGGGAACCACCAGACGACCAACACGCGTGCGGTGATTGGCTTTTAATAAATCTCGTTCTTCTTTAGAACGATCGGGGTGAAACGAAATCCCGCCAGAGATAAGACGCCGCTGGTGGCGGAACCGCTCCAGTATATGCGATGCCATCTCATGCGAGGTGACAGTAGCTTTGAAGAGTCGTGGTCGGGATTCGTCAGACTCCAGCTTGGGTCGCAGGATTCGATGAATACGTTGAACCTGGACGTTGGTGAGTTCAAGGGCAGTTGACAGGAATCGCCACTGACTCTTGTTCCAGGTCGTTGGTGGTGGAATCGGGGACACCCTTAATAATAACATTGCGAGATCGATCAGTGGTTCCAAGTCCCTTCTGAGCGAGTTTTCGCTTCTGGCGTTCAGCCCATGGTATATCGGGGCATACCGGGGCCCCGGAGTCATCGAGCAGCTTATGTGCTGCGAGGAGAACATCTGTCAAATTAAATGACGAGAGCACGACCCTTGCTAGCCGAGGTTTGTCAGCATGTGGCGAATCTAATTTCCTCGCCAACCTCGTGATAGAATTTGGGACGCTTGGATTAATGCCCATCTTAGTGCAGAGACTAACCAAGAGCTCACGATCATGCTCGTCTCGCAGCTTTAAACAGCTGGCGGCACATCCAGAAGGGTTTTGAACAATAACAGGGTCTTTCCGAGCAGATAAGTTCAACCGTTTGGGAGCGACTGTGTTGGTGCCCTTGGAGAACTTCCCTGAAATTACGCCGTTATTAACGTAGCTCTCCCGAGCAGCAACATCGGGCTTCTTGGGTAGTACCGAGCGAAGAACCTCGGAATTCGGTCGCTTTTGCTTACACGCTGTTGCCGGGTTGACAGTAGTAATGGGCTTGTGCATTTTTGGAGAAAACGGGGTAATCTTCTTTGACGGCGCTCCTGAGGCAACTGATGCATAGGATGCCGTGCCTGTACCACTTGCACTACATGCCTTACTGGCTACAGCCCGTGGCTCAGAGGATGTCACATCCACTGGTAAGGTACCTGTTTCAGAACTAGGGGCCTGCCTAGCGGTTCTACAACTGAGGCAAACAAGGTGTATACAGTCTAGCTCTGTTGTTAACACTTTGTAAACCTCGTTCGACATGCCTAAACACGAGATGTAAAGCCATGCGTCGCAAAGTAAACACTGCATGGCGTGGTCCCTCGCGCGGACAATCTTTACACAAGATCCACAGCTGGATCTTTTCACCATCTCTGGGGTGACTACGCGAATAAGACTGGGTTAGTTCGAAATTCTCGAGGTTATTAGGTTACGGACGCAGTCGGATATCAATAAAACAACGCGCAGAGAAATTCGAACTCACAATATTCAAAAATATCATTTATTATAGTCGCTACACACCCACTGCGCTGTTGCTTGTGTCTTGAGTGAATCAAGTATTTGGTTGTGTTTACTCTGTTCTTCCTGTCATAACATGTACAAGTCGATGGGACATTTAAATATATGCAGGGTTGGAAGGGAATGCGTTCGACGTTTATTCATGTTCATCGAGTTGACAAAAGCCAGTCTGCCGTGTTCACTGCTTTTATGCAGGCTAGTATTCGTTCCCGTTTCCTAATCACTGGGACTTGAATAGGGTCGCCTGAAAAGCGTTTTTTCCACAGTCTCTTCGTTTACTTTCTACCCTACACTTGTGGGTGGATGATTTCTGGTAAAACAATGAAAATGGATATTGTTGACTGCCTTCGACTTCTTCAGGATTTCTGGTGATACTGAAGCTGCACCTTGCCGGGCCCGAGCGGGATTCGTACTGAGTCCCGAAGCAGCGCGATGCTCAGTCGATTGGATACCGATGGTTAACTGCTTACTTGCTATCACTCACTTCATCAGCCAAGGTCTTTTGGCCCAAATTAGAAAAACATCAAGTACTCTTCATATGGACGTAGGCTCTAACGGATTGTTGTTCTGGCGCAACTAAGGATGCATTCTGTGTTACCTTTCTTGATCTTTTGAAGCAGACCAAACTCTCAGACAATCATACCAGCCGGTGATTTGAACACTTGCCTGGGTGCCCTTTCTACGGAGAAAAAGTACCTGAACATAACGCATCGACGTTGTTGAAAGGCTGCTTCAATTATGTCCATCTGGCGTTCTGTATGTTTGGAGTACGACATTTCAGCGCAGGAGGAAGCGTTGTGTCAAATGTAGACAGCCTTGTGCATATAAGCTGTGGACACAAATCGACCGTACAGTAGACAGTCAGGGTTGGTGTCAGTCTGTTAAAGCTCGTAGTACATTTTGAGGCAACCACCTGGATTCCGAATAGGCTGTTGTGCATGACCACTGTGTTGTCATTTGCTGAGTGGTCATACACTCGCAAATGCAAGGTAATTAGCTGGCATTCGGGCGGAGTTTGAAAGTAACGTTTATCAGGTGGCACTGGGGAACAGATTGCCCATTTCGAATTGGATGGACTTACTTAATGAATGCTAGAATCATATCGCAGCTACTAGGAAGGCCTTACAGTTGTGATGAAATGGGATTTCTGTGACGTCGATGAACACTGTGGGTGAACCTCGCTGTTCCCACGTAGCTACGAGCACGACGGTAACCGTCGAGAACAAAAATGCAAGTTGACTAAAAACTTGTGCGGAGACCGTAAGCATCACTTAGCTTAACATTTGAAAAAGATGGAGCGGGACTTTTTATATGGGGGTAGCAATGTGCTACCTTTCTTGATTCGTGGTTATATTAATCGTTGATTCGTTGCCACACCTAAAAAAGATGGCTTTTATCATCATTCGCTGTCGCTGACTTAACAGGTGGACTGAACAACTAGAAGAACGGTTCAGTCCATCTTTACTGGGCGGTGGGTTATAGCGTGTACGGCTGTCCTGCGTTAGAAGCAGAAACGGCTCTGGCACTTCTTCTTCATCATCATCTTCATCAAAGCAGCCAAGAACCTGACCAGAGGGTACTGTGGTTCGGGCCTCCGCTCAACTCAACAATGAAGTGGAATATCCTAGGAGAAAACGTTACTAAGAAGGTTGAAAATTAATGAAGACTAAGTGGAAAAACTGGAAATGGTACAGGTGCAGTTACGCCGTTGACTGCGGCACACTGTCATCTCGGATAGCGTTTCTAACCAGCGAATGAAATGATCACAGGGACTTCAGCCAGACCGACAACACCTAATCAGTTTACTCAATAGAGCAGTCAGGGTCTTCATATTTCGTGACCACGGTTGGCGGCATCCGAAACGGATTAGCCTGTCACAATGGCCGCAGCCAAAGGACGCCTGCGCTTCAAAACGTCACCCCGAGTGGCTTGCGCTGCACCACTTGTGATTCCACTCACACCACGTATCCGGTGTAAACCCGAAGGAATAAGACGAATAAGTTTGTGAGTGAAGCCTTTGTGTTCAGCCGGGCAATGCTGGTTAGCCAATTGAATGGCTGGCGGGAAAAAGAAACCCTTATCTGTCGGAAAATAAACAGAGACTGCAGTGACAAGACCTTAACTGACAAGAAGGATATGCAAAATGTAATACAAGAAGCATTTCAGTATACGAGTGTATATTTGCATTCTAGGGAGGATAAGGATTAAAAGCAAAATTCAAAGTTGAACTACAAAAAGAACAGGCAAGCGATTCATCATACAATACACCAACAAAGCTGAAGATAAGAATGGGTAAAACACCGCAAACATCCAAGTTTCTGAAAAGTGGAGCGAATTAGTTGCCAAACTACCATAGTCTTGGTCGATGCAATCATTGACAGAGATAAAATAGATACACTGATGTGACCTAGCTGAGCGTAACGTACTCGTCGTCTCTTCGCCTACGGCGCACTGTGAGTACGCTGGCTATCTCTTGATCCAAGGCGGTCAGCGCATTCGCGGCCGCACACATCGCAACGCCATATAGTCATGTCACTACGACCTATGGCACCAATGGTTCCTTTGCGTACCGCACGCTTTCGTTCTCGGCCGCACAATAACTGCTCGTTGAACTCACGGACGCTCGTCCGGATCGTATTCCTCCAGGCCGTCCGGTTCAACGCTAAGTCCTCCTAACATCTAAAATCAATGTTACAGCATGGAAGACTTGCCTGCACGGTTTCACCCAACCGTTGTTAGTCTCAGTATATAATGCAAGGTACATTAAATTCTCAGTTGTGCAGTTTCATCCAGCCGTTGGTGGTTTCAGTATATAATGCCCGGTACAGTAAACGCTCAGATGCCGTACGGAATACGTGACCCAACCATCGCAGACTGTGTAACGTGAGTAGTTGACCAATTGATCGCGCATCCCGAGCGTTCTAGAATACGCGCCGCTGAACAACCGCATTGTTCACACGATCAGTCTACTCAATGTGGGCTAATTGGCGGGGATAACGATTGTCAAGCACAACAAGCCGGTTGTCATCTTCGTTGCGAACAGGCCACGTCTCCGAACCATAGAGCAAAATGGAACGCACGCGAGCATTATATACCCTCTGTTTCAGCGACAACCTAACGTCTTTTC